>APFE030043567.1:32034-46828 GCA_000404065.3 Pinus taeda | reverse complement strand
ACTCAAAAGTTGCTGCAAAGGTGCGCGGACGTGAGAGCCAGGGGGTGCGGATGTGAGAGCTAACTTTGCCAAAATTGACTTTTTTGGTCAAAAACACTGTTTTGACTATGGTTGATTATTTTTACTTGTAGATGATGGATAAATGTAATATTTTCATGGCACTTTGATAGATTTTACCTCTCTTTACTCTTCTAGAAGCTTCCTTGATGTAAAAGTGAATAATTAATGCATGAATTAGTAAGCTAAGTAATAGAGGCAAGTTGTTGAGATGCCTATTATCTAGTGCTTAGTTTGAAATTAGTTCACACTGCTCCTAGAAGGATGAGCTCGACCCCTAGAGGCAAGGGAAGAGGTTAGCTTGCCTATATTATGTGTTTTCTTAGTCATTTTGAGAGGTTGGAAGGTTGGACTCTTAGGGGAGAAAGTTTTCATTGTATATTGTACATCTATCTTTGCAATTTCAAGAGGAAGAAGGCCAGGGTTTTGCAGACATCATTGTGGATTCTTGTGGATTGTTGTGTTGATGGTGTGTTCTCTACATGTTTTTGTAAGTCTGTTTATGTATTCCACATCTCTCTTTTGCTTCTATTTGGACAGATGAAGTGGTAAAGTTTGAATTCATGCTTTGACATGCTCAGCTTTTTAGTTTGTTTCAAAATTTATGTTTTCTACTGTCTAGAGAGGATTCAAATGGTTGTTTGCCCTCTTTAGCTCCTTCTCTATCATCCCTGATCATCCATTTCAGATTAAGGCATCAGCGCTCACTCCTACCTTGCCCCAAAGATCCCCTTGCAAAAACTGTGCTCAATCCCCGCATCCTGAATTGCACTCCCTCCAATTGCCACCAACAAACCAAAAATCTTTAAATCAATCCCCCTTATCAGTTTACTAGCCTAAAATCCTTGTTCCTAATTGGTCAACTCATCCTATTGACAAAATCCATCGAGTTTTGACCCGAGAGCCTTCTCATACCTTGTAGGGCTAGCTACGAGGTGAAATGGTTTGATGTAGCTTTGAGGTTTGTCTATCTCAGCCTAGGTGAAATATCAAGTGCTAACAAAACCTACTATGGGTGCCGCATTACCACTGCGTGCCCATAAATTTGATAGTGATCAAACAGTTGCTGTGCTTGGTGCACGATAGGTGCCTGTGGTTGGAAGAGCCAATCCCTATGACTGATATGCTAATCCATAGGATCACCTGGCTACCCCATTTAGGATAAAATCCACCCCAGGCATTTGGCGGAAAGATGGGCGAGCGCGACCTCACCAAGCGAATGAAGGGAAAGTTTAAGCTTGTCAAATATCAATGCAAATACTCAATTTCAAGTATAACTGACCCCGTGGTCAAGGTAGCCACCCAGATCTTGGCTGGGAGGATAATGTGGAAGTGTCACACAGATGAGGTGCCAACACCAGTAGTCTCATTAGTAGCGTAGTGTGCGGAGGGCATATAATTTAATTGGGTGCGTTACCTCTACAATGAGTTCCATGCAAATTGCAGAGAAGCGCATGATCAGAGCAAGATGTTCCATTATGCATGGCAGTTGTTATCAATTGTGTTGGTTGGATGGAAGTTTCCAGAGGACAGTCAGTTTCCTCCAATTGCGGATAGATTTTCCAGAAGTAGCAAAGTTTGCTTCGCTATGGGCCATGAAGGACGTTGAGTGGGTTCATGAGGGCAAGGTCTTCTGGGTTTTTATGGAGATGAGCATCAATATGGCCATCAAACGCAAGCTAAGACTTTCACCAACTGTTTATGAGCAGTTGTCAGGATATGCGGAGTTCAAGGTGGACCTCCACTGTGATCCAAAATGGATTTTGATAGACTCCTAAGTCTAAGTGTTCCTCACTGAGGAAAATGAAGGTCTAAGGAAGTTCCCAGAACTAGCCCCATTGCAGAGATCATCTCATTCTGAATCTGCTGCAACTTGAATGGGCACAAATTGACTTAGGAAGCAAAAGTTATCACAAAATGAAGCTACCCTCTTTCCTTTGGAAAAAGAGGCAAAATCCCCTAAGAATGGGTCCTAAAAACCCTCTAAGTCTTCAAAATATTCAAAAATATTCAAAACTAGCGCAAAAGGAGAACCTTAAAAAAAAGGTAGGAAACACTATTGAGAGGAAAAAAGCATGAAGAATAGTGGAAAAACAGGCTTCTCGGTGGTCAAAGGCACAATGCACAGGAGCCGTCGGATCCCATCAATCAATGGTCCAGATCTGATCAGCATATCGCAATTGGCGGTGGCAAGTGAAGGCTGTCGGAGGCAGACGTGATAGGACCGGACCAATGTGATAGTGAGATCGCCGAAATCGGCGGATCGCAATCGGTGATTGGCACAGGCCATGCCCTATGGGAAGACCCCGAGACTTATGTGATATGCGATTGCAACAAGTCACATCGCGATATCGTGTTGGAGCATTGCAAAGGAACGAGACTGTTATATATATATTATATATTATATTATATTATATATATATATGCAATGCAATGGCCGGACTTGACAGGGCTATAGGCAATAGTTAATATATTGTGAGATCCGTCAAATGGAAAATTTCTATGTATTTTGCGTATTTCGTTTAAGTGCCGATGCAATGAAAACCGGACCCGAAAGGGTTTGCAAATGAAATAATATGTTGTTTCAAGTCAGATATGGGCTATTTTGCAGGATCTTGCAATGTTTTAATGTATTTTAAAAATATAAAAAGAAACCACGAAACAAGCGGGATCTTGGGAGGACCGAAGGTAGTAAGAGGTTTTGGCCGGGCTCCGCTTGAGCCCACACATTCGCTGCCACGTGTCTAGGCCCTGGAGAGAGAAAACTACTCTTTTCGGGCAGTTAACTCTCGTACGCATGGTCCGCCCGAAATGAACCATAGCCGTTGGATCTAGATCTCCCAGATGAATAGTGGACATGCAATAAGTAATTCCAGGCGGACTCGATAGGAATATAGAGCGGATTTGAGGACCTTTGAAGTTTGATGAACAATGTTTTGGCGGATTTTCCCGTGTTTGAATGCATTTCTCCATGTAAATAGAGAATGGCTGTTTCAGGGATTTCAAAGGCCCGATGCACTCTTCCATTACAGCACAAGTAGCCACTACCCCTAAAAGCGTTTAGTAATGATTGCTAATGCTCATATGGGGGATTTGAGCAGACCAAGGCCAAAAACCAGAGAGCCCGAGAGGGAAAATGAACCGACAAGCACCGATTGGCTTTAGAAGCCATGAATGTCAGAGACAGGGGTTGTTGGGGATTATTGCTAAAACAGAGAATAAGCTAAGCCAAAGTAGGAAGCTAAGGCGAAAGAGGTAGCACAGAAGCAAAAAGAGCAGCCGAGGGAGTCACTCGGAAGACAAGAGAGCTGTAAACTGATAGAGAGCAGAAAGAAGCTAGAGTCAAGAGCCAAAAGCCAACGCCAAGAGTCAAGAGCCAAAAGCCAACGCCAAGAGCCAAGAGCCAGAGCCAAGAGCCAGAGCTTCAAAAGCCAGGGATGAAATGGTGTCTAAACCCATTGTTTTCATGTAAAACAATGGAGTTGAGCCAAGAGCTTGTAAAAAGGACTTTTCCATAATCCCAGAGAGCATAGTTGAGTTGACTAGAGCTCATGGAGACGTAGCCCAAAAGTTTTGGGTGAACTCCTAACTGAATTGTTGTCTTATGTGTTTGTTTCTACTACTGCATTATTTACTATTAAATGTATTTATATATCAGTTCAAACACATTTACATATAAGCACAAACAACAGATTTTAAAGCATATAATTAGTTTAAAACAAATACAAGCATACACCCATATTATCAAGCATATTACCAATTCCGAATTGGTTAATCAATAAGACTTGGGAATATTTAAAGCTTTGGAAGTGGGAGAGGTCCTTGTAAGTTAGACAAGGAGCCTAAGTGCCCCATTTTCAGATCACACTGTATCTCCATCCAGGCGTGGAAAGGCCTAGAACATAAATGGTTTGATTTCCCATACCTTGTGACATATGATGCGATAGCAACCATCCTCGATGGTTGGCCAACAGAATGGCACACAACCTCAGATTTGTTTGCTAGATCCAGTAAGTCCGCAGGAAAGAAAAATAAGGAGGAGGCTCGGTTGAAAATGTAGCAGATGGCTGAAAGATGGAAAAATGAAGTAGAGAAAAAAGCCAGAGCTGAAGTAGAGCACATCACTGAAGAAGAGTTCAAATCTGACAGAAGTTAGAAGTCTCCTTCACCACAGACAAAGGATGAGCAATAGTCTGAGCAGGGTGGTGGAGACTATGAGACCACCCCCTTCTGGATAAAGCAGAATTGGGAGCAGGAGAAAGAAGGATCGCGAAAGAAGTCTAAGGCATCTAAGTCATCACTTGACTTGACCACCTTGATAGAAGGTGACTTAGACGACATTAGGGATAAGGTTAGGGACGCGATTGCAGAACTGCTGCAACAGTTCAAGAAACAACATAAAAAAGCCTTGGTGGCCATTCAGATGAGTCTACATGAGATACAGATCCAAACTACTCAACTACAGACTGATGTAGCACAAAGCAGTGCGATGTCGACTAGTTTGGTGCTCGGAACTACTGAAGTAATAGAGATGGTGCCTAGGCCGTCGCGCTACCGGATTATGCTCTACCGTGGAGGCAAAAGATGACAAGGCTAGTGTCAGCACTCTAAGAAAAATTGGTTTGAACTTGGTCGTGCTCCCAAGTTAGGCCCTTCACACGCTACAAGTAGGTGTGATTGCAGAACTTAGGTCTCGAGAGCAGTGCACGGTGAGTGTGATCAATTAGCAGAAGGTTAACAATGTATAGATGTTTGTAGAGAATACTTTAGTGATCATTACTTGGAAAAATATTCACGAGAATAATGAGCATACTATAGCAGTGGTGGGTGAATCACGCAGAACTGTTATGAGAAGCATAGCTCTGAAGAAGTGCCAGTGGAAGCCAAGATTTGGATGTTGGCTGTAGGTGTGTGCGACGCCAAGACCGAGTTGGCCAAGGTTCAGTTTGAGCCAAACCTTAATATTACAGAGCTTGAGTTGAAGGCCCAACCTTTAACTCCACCAAAGGTCAAAGAACAACGCGAGGTAGCTGTCAAGGATGTAGTTGCTGCAGTAGATAATGCGGTGACACATTGCACTATGCTTTTTGAGCAGTTGCTGGAGGTACTTACCAGTTTGCAGGAAGATCCTAACTTGTAGATGTTAAATATCGAGGTGAGGGAAGTATAGCAACAGTAAGGCAAAGCAAGAGCGATGACTCACACCATCGTCATCACGCAGAGATTGGAAAAACTGCAGGAAGCAAAGGAACTGAAGGAACAGGCAAAAGTCGCGCAGTGCAAAGAGGCAGTAATCAAGGCTAGATTGGGGCCTTAGCTAGATGAGGCCTATGCACTCACCGCCACCATTGAAGGAAAGTTAGCTAGCCTACAGGTAGTACAATAGAAGATCTAGGCAGATAGCGCAAGACTAACGATGGAGCAGCTGGTAGAGTAGGTCAAGTGGGTGGAAACGCAGTGTACTGCTGAAGTTGCAGTGGTGCAAGTGGAGCTCGAAGGTCTTCATAGCAAGATATTCATGCCAGTAGAGTGGCTCGAGGGTGAGTCACCATATTTGTGTTGGGGGCCTGTTGGGACAAGGTCCCCTAGGGTCATTTTTTGGGTTAAAAGCCAAAGTTTTGGGGCAGAAAGCCCAGTTTTTGTATAAAAAGTGTAAAGTCTCCGCATTTTGTGGTCACAGAGTGAGAAGATGTAAAGTGTCATAAAGGGTTTCTGACCTTCATTTATGTAAGTCATGTCGGCTTTAGGAGATTTACCCATGGTCTGCGGACCATGGGATTGTATAAAAAGGTAAGTCTTAGAAGAGTCTAAGGCAGTTCAGATTAGATTTAGTAATTGATGTTGATGTAATGGGTCAGTAAGAGCTAAGATCAAAAAGTCTTAGCGTAGAAAAGATGCTCTATAGCTGTGTGTGTAGTTGCCTATGGTAGAAATCCACAGCTGAGTGCGCGAACCCCTGCATCTGTGTGCACAAGATAGTTAGAGTCTATAAAGAATATTTGAAGCATTAATAAAGAGGATTATTCTGGAATTACATGGTTGATCTATTTACTTCTGTTATGAATGCATGCGATTATGTTATGCAGAATATTGGGTTTATGATTTAATGCTATATTGATGCACGAATCTATATGTTTTACTTTCTTATATGAACACAAGTAATAATATCTATTTACGCGAAGAATATCTTAATGCATGTGGAACTTATCAGATACTTAAGCTGATCAGGGTAAATACAAAGGTAAGAACATTTACAGAGGTGCATAAGTAGATAAATCACTTGTTTATGGTCTGCGGAGGACGATCACAGACCTTCGCAAAGGTCTCAAAGTCAAATAAGAGAAGTATATCGATAAGACCTAAAAGGCTTATCGATATGCACGAAGGCAGGTTTAGGATATAAAATGACATCATTACCATCTCTAGGTGTGGAAACTTGGTTCCTGCATCCTCCCATACTTCTTCGGGTGAGGCTTCAGTCCGCGCTCTGCGGATTGATGCTGAAAGGGCTAGTAGTGTAGGGATTTGCTTGGCTAATTAAGGATGAACCTGGGTCAGGGCCCACTAAGCCAACAGACACCAATTGAGCTAAACCAAATATGCATCTAATATCCCATAACTGATAGGATCATGGGCACATAGGTTAAGAAAAATCACCAACAGAGGATCTAGTTGTATCGATTTTTCAAAGCTGACCAAATCCTTCACCAGGGGAAGTGGCTCACTAGTGACCAAGTTCAACAAAAATTTCCTCACCTCATAGAGGGTTTGAATGCAATAGGGACCATTTCTTCCTAAGGTGGGAGGAATGATTTAGGTGGATATCGGTGGCCACTCATCTATTCCACCTAGACCTCTAGTTGATTTCATTAGTTTCCTTGTTTATAGTGCATTTTACTATTTTTAGCAATTTTTTTTGGGTCCTGAATTTCTTGAGTTGTTTTGACCCCCTAAACGACATATTTTTGAGGTTCACAACAGGCCCATAGCCCTAGGTAAGAGCTTGCCACAAATCTAGTAGTACTCATAGATATATTTCTAACAAGGTATCGTACGTGCCAAACGAAGAACATATGACTAGGTTATAACCCTGAGAAGGTTGCAATCCAACTAACCACAACAGGGCCCAAAAAATCTTGGCATTCCATCTCCTAGGTTTAGTTTTTTGGTTGTTTAGGGTTTCCCTTTGATGTTCAATAATAAAAATGCCCTTGAGACTCATTGTAACATAGTTCATAGGCATTTAGTCGCCATATCTCTTCTCAGAGATAAGCTACCATCACTCGCACTAGTTATTTCCATTCTGTATGTAAGCATATTACAATTCTTTGATATTAATGAAATGATACTTTATTTTTGTTGCATATCTACTCTTATGTTTATTTCTGTATTTTTTGCATTCCTATATAAGTCTAGATCAATGGTATCATAGCAGTCCACTCTTTCTCTATTTTTCTTTGCATGTCCCCAATGAGGTCATGGTATAAGGAGTTACGGCTCAAACTGGTTGAGCCTTTGCAAGACTAGCCTCACAAACCCTGACAACCTCCCATGGTAGAAGAAAATAAAGATGAGGGAGCAGGAGATCCTTTCAAAATATTGCTTGAATAATCCCTCGAGTGACAAAGGAACACGATGATGGACAACTTCGCCCAGATCCTTCGACGGATGCCCACTTGCAACACATATTCATCCAATAGACACTTTGGAGGCACCACTCCTTTCAAGGTACAAGTCAACTTTTGGCATTCCCATATTCAAAGTCCAGATAGATGCAGATGTTGTAGGTAGATGGTTAAATCTGTTGGAAGGATATTTTCGGTTCATGATTTTTCCAATTGGGAAAAGATTATTTTTTCACTCCTTAAAGATGCCCCCGTGTCAACAACTGGTGGGAAACTTACTATGAACATAGGGATGAGAGAGAATCCTCAACATTTTCAGTCACACCCATTTGGAATTCTTTTTGAGACACCATCAATGAACAATAGTAGCCATGGGGAGCTTTGAGGAAAATTACATACAATGGACGACATTGTGGTCGTAAAGGGATCAAGATGTGCATGAGCTAACGAATATTTTCCATATCCTACGCACAAAGTTGGGTATCAAAGATTCATAAAACATATGGTTCTAAAGTACTGCAATTGTTTCATCCTTGGTTAAAAATCAATGTAAAAAGTAATAAAGGTAAAATAAGACCTTGGTCATGGGACAAATATTCAAAGCTATGGTGGGAAAAAAATCCTAGTGGGTGCTCATGTCAGTTTATTATGGCTAAAGGAAATGGAAAAAGGCTTTGGAAAGGTAAAGAGGGATTAATTGGCATTTTATTTATGAAATAATGGAAAATAGGAGAAAAGGGAGGTGAAAGGTCACAGGGTGCATGTGAGGAGGAAAATGAAGGAAAATAATGGAAATTGAAGAAATTAGAGGCCTCATTAATAAAAAGGCTTATGAGGATCAGTTGACAATATTTTGACAGGTTTTAGTGGAGCTCTCTTCTATTATATATATATATATCTCTCTCTCTCATACTATTGGACACTTAGAGTTTTCTTGGAGCACTCTTGGAGGAGTGTGGCATGCTTGTAATTTGGAGCAAGAAGGAAAAGGAAAAGAAATAAAGTGCAAGAGGACAACATGATTAATGACTACTCCTGGATTGCTTTGTAGGTAATAAGTTTCATGTATGATTTCCTTTCTATTTTTTGCATGCATAGCACATGCATGTGGTTTCTTGGTTATGACCTATCATTAGCATGGAGGAATGCTTGGATTGGCAATGGATTGGCTAGACTTTCCATTTCTTGGATAGGTATGGTGTTATGGGTTAACTTTTGTTTCCTAGTTGGTTTTCTTGTGCCTTTGGTTGTGGGTTGAGTTACTAGTTCCTGGAAGCCTTGGTTGGAAAAATGCTTCGAAAGCCCTATAACAGCTTGGGTTGAGTTACTAGTCCCGGAAGCCATGGTTGGAAAAATGCTCTGGTAGCCCTTGGTGGGTTGAGTTACTAGTCCTGGAAGTGCTAGTTGGAAAAACACTCTGGAAGCTCGATAACAACTATGGGTTGGGTTACTAGTCTTGGAAGCCTTGGTTGGAACAAACTCTCTGGAGCCTTGGACAACTTGGGTAGGGACCAATATGGTGATTGGTAGTGATGTTCGACCATGAGGTGGAATCATTAGTTAAGGGTTGAGGTGGTTTTGCCTTTGGAAGCCCTGGATGGTTTTGATTGATTTTTTTTATGAGATTCCTCATTCATGCTTGGAATATGACATGGGGGTGACTGGATGAAAGAAATATTTGGTTCAACCTAGTTTATGGTCGGGTGGTTTTTGGAAGTCCCATACTTGGTCAGCTTATGAAATCATCAATAGGATATCTCTTTATCCTAGGTATTTTATGGGCAAATATACTTGTATTATATCCTTGATAATTCTATTGGTTATATGCTAGTTAGGAATGAGTTTATGATAGTGGAAATGTATGGATATCATCATGTTTTGGTTAATCACTGAATGTACAATGAATATGTGGTTTAAAATATGGTAATGCAGTTATTATGAGGCATCAATGCTTCTTAGTGATTTTTAGATAAGTATGAGATCCTCATGCTCAGATGTGTTGTTTAAACCTGTATAATGAATATTTGTGACATGTTTAACGAAATGTCTATAATGGATAGTAGGGGTCCAGTAAAGTCCTTATTCAAGTAATTACATTTGTATAATTAAACCGCTGTTATGTTTCATTTATGGAAGTGTCATGGAGTTCTGGGCAGTGACTTGAGCCCTAGACCTGAAAAAGTGGCACAAAATTCAAAGTCGCAGGTACAAAACTAATTGGGAAAGTCCCCATTCACAGGCATACCCATGCTATGGGAGTGACTAGAGGGTGCCATTCGCACTCATGCCCATCTCATGGGAGAAACTGGGGAAGTAATCCAGTAAAATTTTAGTTGTCTCAGGGGCTAGTCAATTGGAAGGTTTGGATGGCTCCTGGGGGTTCTACAGTAGGTATGGAAGGGTTGTGTTGTTGTGTTCCATTGGTTCCACTTCCTTAACTGAAACATAGGGAGTTGAATCATATCATAGTAACCCTTCATCACTTGTTTACCCTGTTGGAAACCTAATCCTAAATGGGTTAGTGTGGAAGATGAATAGACTAAGTAGTCCAAGAGACCTTGGGATGTGGAACCCAACGGTCACATGTTGTACTATAAAGGTAAATCATTTGTTAATAAAATTACACTCTCATGATTTATCTTTTATATTTCTCTTGCTGTCCATGTGTGTTTAACATGGTATCAGAGCAGGTGTATTCCTGCCCTGCATAATTAAGTTGAGCCATTTGTTTTATGGCCTTTCTGTGCAGTTTATTTCTGCCATGAACTTCATGAATATTTTCTCATGAATATTTCTTCAGCTAAATTTTAGCTGCAACCTGCTAATACCTGCTGGTGTCGGTGCCTGAAATCCACTGCTGATTGACATCTCTGACCCCTGTCTGCCATATTCCTTTTATACAGACCTGTGCCCTGTCTGCCACATTCACTTGAACGATGAAACACTCCTCTACCTGACACTGCCAGCGCTGTCCAAGCTGTCCTGACATGGAAACAGTCATGGTTTCATAAACGGTCATGGTTTCATATAATTTTGAGACAGGTCTGGTAAAATACCACTGCTGCATGGTATTACGACTTTGTCATGGTATAACGCCAACTGCTGCCATAACACCATGGTATTACGACTCTGTCACCCATCTCCACATTAGAAGCTGCAGGATGTCTATGTTGATCGTTTAAGTCGTCCTCTTGACAGAAATCACCCTCCGGAGCATATGAAATTGTAACAGTCAAATCATAAATAGATTTCGACTACCTACACCCATACCAAAACCCCTTGTCCGTTGTGTGGTGTTCCAAAGCAGTACGCCCTGGTAATTTTCCTGCTTTGCACTCATTGTTACGGTTTTCTCACTCAGCTGTTCTTTTTCTGTCTCTGAATTCTCATGAAATGGTAACACTATAGTCTACCTGCGGTTCAAATCCTTGGACGGGTTCTTTTCAAAAAATAGTTGAACGCTGGTCATATTCCTTTCAAAAACGCTGGTCTGAACGATATCATAACTGATGAATGAGGGATCAAGTGCTTCAGTGTGGTGATATTTTGTTAATGGATTTGATATGCGTGCTTGACTGTTCAGTATCATAACTGATGAATGAGGGATCAAGTGCTTCTGCGTTTATCGAATTTGAATCGATAGATTCCGTTGCAAAAGCTATTCAAGGATCACCTCTATTGATATCCAGCCAACATGTTTTCATACTAGTGTGAGGTTCGGTTTTCATGTAATTGATTTACTACTCTGAGACAAGATCTGGATAAAAATCCAATTATATGTTGCAAGGGAATAGCTTCTCATGAGCTGATAACGCCATTGATCAAGAGATGAAAATAATAGAAAATGTAGCCTTTTGTATTACAGAGTACATGGAAACAAGAAATGAAAAGCTGAATTCTCAAGAAGCTGAGACGGTAGATTGATATCTGATAGATCTGTTTCTTCAATAGACTTTGAGATGTCATCCACAAAGAATGGTATACTCAAATCGTCATCCAACAAGAACAAATTTCCATGAGCATCGTTTGAATCTTCTACCATCAACATTTTCATGCTTGCAATAACATCTGGAGACACACTATGTGTTCCATATTCATCGTCCTAGTACATGGTACTGATTCTATACAATTGTTGTATGCTTAAAACTGGACAGAGATCGTGGGCAATTTCATCCAAATATTTCTTTGGCTTTTGATGTATAACCAAAAATCCCACTGCTCGTCTAATATGCTTGAGTGCATCCTAGGCTGAGCCTGCATACTCTTCCTTTGCTTCACAGCACCAAAGTTCTAGTTCAACCAACCCTACTTTTACATATTCTCCATTGCTAAATGAGCAGCATTCACGCCGTAAAAGGAGGCCGTTGAAAAGTTGTACATTGATGTATGCAAATGTATGGGTAAATCCACGCATAATTTCCACGCATAGTTTGGAGAAGATTGGTTAGGCTCTTGATAATGCTTTGCCAATGATTGTTGGATACTTGCTGTGTGTTTGCATTGGCTTGGGATCGAGATATATTAACTGTGCTTGCTCTTGGTGTTCTTGGTACCTGGATACATAGGCCAAGCAACACAGATATTTCCTTCTTAAGATTGTCACAGATAATCCCATATACGTTTTCAACATAAGATGTAAGTTGCGATTTGAATGACAAAGCCAGATACTTCACTTCCACTTGGCGTACAGAATCCAACCTAGCAATCATCCCACCAGTTCCAAATGGAAGGCCTATGCCAAATTTATTAAGGAGTCTTTTTAATGATTTTTGGTGGTAGTTCTTATCATATACTGAAGGCTGCTCTTATGCGTGTTTAAATACCACTTCACTCTGCGTCCATATGTCCCTCGCCACTGGCTTCTTCCGCTCCAGCGTTTGGCACCTCTTCGACACCAGCTTTTGGTGCAACTTCGACACCCGCATTTGGTTCTACGACGTCTACTCCATTTGGTGGAACATCTACATTTGAAAAAAAGATTGCGTTTGGAGGATTTGGATCACCCATTCCCGCTCAATCAAGTCCTTTTGGAAGCACTTTTGGACAAACGCAGCCAGCTTTTGGGAGTCAACTTTGTGGTGCAAGTAGTCAACCTTATTTTGGTTCAACTCGCACACCTACATTTGGATCTACTTCAACACCTGCAGTTGGATGTACTTCAACGCGTACATTTGGGTCAACAACTACACCTACCTTTGGGGCTTCCAGTACTCCAGTTTTTGGGGCTTCCACTATTCCTTCCTTTGGTTTTGGGAGCACTACAGCTTTTGGTCAATCGACTCTAGCACTTGGTGTTGCATCTACTCCAGCATTTGGGAGCAGCACAACATTTGGAAGCAATCCATCTCTTTTTGGTCAAAGTTCAGCTTTTAGATCTCAGTCAAGGGTATTTCCTTTTCAATGACCATTTCCTTAGTCGAACCATTTTATGCTTATCGACTTTCCATGCATCTCAAACAATTAGAGGGTTGAGTAACAAGGGTAATTGATAGCGATATTGTTTGGAGTCTTTATTGTCTTTATTGATATTGTTTTGAGGTCCTCGCAGAGGAGAGCTAGAATTCTCTTAAAGGTTTTGAAAGCTCTACAAGGAGCATATTTGGGCAAAGATATTTGTTGGACAAGAAAGTCATTTCGCAAAAGGGAGTAAAAGTTTTCTGAAGAAAAATGGTTCCAACTGATGAAATATTAGAGTTACTGGACAATCTAATACTCTCTACTATAGATAATACAATCAAAATCATCAAACATTTTCTCACCGATATTCATAGTTGTTTACAAGATGTACATGAAAAGATTGATTTTTTACAGCTTGAATCTCAATTCCAGCAAGAAGAATTACAACAATGGAGTCATCATTCTGAACCTGTTTCTGTTCAGAAAATTGAAACAGACTCCCATAAACAACAAGACATTAATGTTGCAAATTCAGTGCCTAATACAACAACAGATTTGCATGCAGATGCAGAAACTCAGCGTGCACCTCCCAAGCCCATCATCAGACCTTGGGAACAACTTGTCCACAACAAGCACATAACTGGTCTTGGATATGACAAGGACTTGTCCTTTCATATTCTAGACTATGCCAAGTCCATTCCGTTTCAGAGTGCTGGATTCATTCATGATAGTTCAGCTACTCCTCATGACAGTTCACCTCCAAATGTTCTAGATTTTCCCCCTCTTCCACAGCAACAACAGCAACAACAGATTGTGAAATGCCAACACTGTGACCGAGTTGGCCATCTGAAAGATCACTGTTTTTATCTTCTTCCATGTAAGCACTGTCATAAAACCACAACCACTCATTCTTCACACAGATGCTTCAGCAACAAACACCCTGCAAGAACAAAGATACATCTTGGATGGATCGCTTCTTGGCAATGGGCATCAACAGCCAAGAAGATATTCCAAACACATGTTAGAACTTGCTCTAGAGTATTGAACAATCTTGCAGTTGAGTTTTCTCCATCATCTAACCTTGTATCTGGCAGGGGGGAAATGATGGTCATCTACAAGCTTCAAAGCCACATCAAGCGAGCCTGAGCCACAACCTGCCACACTAGTTTCAGAGTAGTAGCCGGGAACAAAGATGCCCTTGAGCATGCCTTCAATTGGTAATATGGGAAACTTCCTCTAGTAGAAGACTTCAGCTTCTTGCCAGTTTCAGAAGAATTCCAGGAACAAAATTGAGAACACTTCCTCTAGCAGAAGACTTCAGCTTCTTTCCAGTTTCGGAAGAATTCCAGGAACAAAATTTAGATCACTTCCTCTAACAGAAGACTCCAACTTCTTGCTAGTTTTGGAAGAGTTCCAGGAATTGCATTAAGCATTCCAGAGTTGTTGGTCATCCTTAAACCATCACAGGTTGAGACTTCCCTTTTCAGGTTGAAGTTCTCCCTTTTATGTGGGGTGAGACCTCCCTTTCTTGGTTGAAGGTTTCCCTCTTCAAAACCATAGGAGCACTTCTTCTAGCAGAAGACTTCAGCTTCTTGCCAGTTTTGGAAGAGTTCCGGGAACTGCACTAAGCGTTCTAGTGTTGGTGGTCATCCTTAAACCACTGCCCTTTATACCAACATTTCAGAGAGCACATTCAGCCTAGTGCTGCCATGCAT
>APFE030043567.1:12634-32014 GCA_000404065.3 Pinus taeda | reverse complement strand
AGATGCTTCAGAAACAAACGTCCTACAAGAACAAAGATTCATCTAGGATGGATCGCTTCTTGGAAATGGGCATCAACAGCCAAGAAGATATTCCAAACACATGTCAGAACTTGTTCCAGAGTATTGAACAGCCTTGCAGTTGAGTTTTATCCATCATCTCACCTTGTATCTGACAGGGGGGGAAATGATGGTCATCTACAAGCTTCAAAGTCACATCAAGTGAGCCTGAGCCACAACCTGCCACACCAGTTTTAGAGTTGTAGCTAGAGACAAAGATGCTCGTGAACATGCCTTCAGTTGGAAATATGGGACACTTCCTCTAGCAGAAGACTTCAGCTTCTTGCCAGCTTTGGAAGAATTCCAGGAACAAAATTGAGAACACTTCCTCTAGCAAAAGACACCATATTCTTGCCAGTTTTGGAAGGGTTCCAAGAATTGCATTAAGCATTCCAGAGTTGTTGGTCATTCTTAAACCATCATAGGTTGAGACTTCCCTTTTCAAGTTGAAGTTCTTCCTTTTATGCGGGGTGAGACCTCCCTTTATTGGTTGAAGGTTTCCCTCTTCAAAACAATAGGAGCACTTCCTCTAGCAGAAGACTTCAACTTCTTGCTAGTTTTGGAAGAGTTCCTGTAACTGCACTAAGCGTTCCAGTGTTGGTGGCCATCCTTAAACCACCACCCTTTATACCAACATTTCAGAGAGAACATTCAGCCTTGTGCTGCCATGCATTTTTGCACATTTTGTATTACAACTCTCTTCTTGGACTCATACATAACCCTTCGGATTAAGGGGGGGAATGTTGGACACCTAATCCTAAATGGGTTAGTGTGGAAGCTGAATAGACTAAGTAGTCCAAGAGACCTTGGGATGTGGAACCCAACGGTCACATGTTGTACTATAAATGTAAATAATTTTTTAATAAAACTACACTCTCATGATTTATCTTTTATATTTCTCTTGTTGTCCATGTGTGTTTAACATACCCTTGTTGGCCAGTTACTTGGTTAGATTCAGGGGGTGGGTGTTACAACAGTTTCTTGTGCAAATACATTCAAGAGGAAATGGATTTCCTATACATCTCCTTGCTTGGTGCAACATATTGCTATTCTATAAATATTGAGCATAAATTTAAGAAAAAGAAGCGATACTTTGGATCTACGAACCCAAAGAAGAGAAAAGGCACTGCTAAGCCACAAAGAAAAGGGAAGAGTTATGCCACAACCCCCTAGGATAACTCCTCGAAGTTGCAAGACAAGAATAACAAGAAGACGAATAAGGACACCAATAAGTGGTGTGAGTTCCATAAAACCCCCAATCATAACACAAATGCATGTCACATAAAGCAGGCGCCAATGGGCGATCTGAAAGACTCAGAGATGGATGCATGCTATGATTTGGAGCTAAAACTCGACAAGGGAACCGATAAGGGAAAGCATATCATTGATGCAAAACCCACTGTGACGGTATCCACCACCAAGCTCCAAAAGGTGGAACTTGAGGATCTAGAGGAGGGGGAGTATCTCCTCCACTCACAGATGTGGGTAAAGGGTTCACCGATGCAATTCATCATTGACAATGTGAGGCAAAAGAACTTGATCTCATCTGAGGTCATTAAGAGATTGAAGTCGCTAACAACAACACACCCATAGTTGTACACCATCAAGTGGCTCCATTAAAGATGAGAACTATGTGTCAGCCAACAGTGCCACTTGCATTATAACATCAAACACTTTGCATATGACGTATTTTGCAACATTGCCCCTCTTGAAGTATGTGATGTTTTATTAGGTCATCCATACCTATGGAAATGTCATGCTGTATATGAAACCATACCTCGTTATTTTATTATTACTTTGGGTCAGAATTTGTATATGATACTAGAGGTAGCGCCACCTACTATATTTTCTTTGATTTTCTAAACAATGCAATAAGACCATTTCCTAGATTGGGAAATTTGTCTTCCTTATGATTCACCCTCAGAACAAGAGGAAGATTGTGCCCATATCCACAACCTTGAGATAGGGTTCCTCCACACTTTAGTGCTAGATGTAAAAGGTCATCGAGGAGTACATGGACATATTCACCTTACCCACAGGGGTACCCCTACAATGTTAGGTCAAGCAATCCATCAATAAGACCCTGGGCACACCGCTACCCAATGGATCGATCTATCTATGCTCTATTATGGAGAATGATGAAATAAAGAGGAAAATTCAAGAGCTATTGCAGAAAGGGCACATTAGACCAAGCTCCTCACCCTATGGGAGCCCAATCGTGTTGGTACAAAATAAGGACAAAACTTGGAGGATTTGTATTGACTATCAGACACTGAATAAAATCACAATCTGGAA
Source organism: Pinus taeda (assembly GCA_000404065.3). Classification (NCBI taxonomy): domain Eukaryota; kingdom Viridiplantae; phylum Streptophyta; class Pinopsida; order Pinales; family Pinaceae; genus Pinus; species Pinus taeda. Next base: position 29,662 of record APFE030043567.1, on the reverse strand, counting down.
TAGGTATCCAATCCCACGGATCAATGACCTTTTGGACCAAATCAAGGGGTCAAATATTTCAACAAGATTGTCTTTAAGTCTGGTTACCACTAGGTACTAGTCAAACCCTCTGACGTGTCGAAGACTTCCTTCAAATCCAAGGAGGGCCTTTTCAAATCGCTGGTCATGCCTTTCGAGTTAACGAATTCCCCCACAAACTTCATGAGGCTGATGGATGATATATTGTGGCCCTTCACCAACTCGTTCATGGTTGTATATTTGGATGACATCCTAATATTCAATCATAGTTAGAAAGAGCACCTACACCATATTCAATACGTCCTCCAAAGCATGCGACAACACAAGTTGTGTGCCAATTTGTAGAAATTCACTTTTGGCATGACCCATGTTCAATATATGGGGTACATCATTGACGAGGAGGGTGTGCATGTAAGTTATTCGGGATTGGCCATCCCCAACTACTCTAACAAAGATCCGTAAATTTTTGGGTCTTGCCAATTTCTACCGTAGGTTCATGTTGGGTTTCTCTCATATCACTTGGCCTTTGAGTCAAGTCACCAAAGGTGGAGCAAAAGAAAAGTTCTTTTGGTATGAATCCCAACATTTCGATTTGAAGCATCACCTTTTCTCCACACCAGTGCTCACATTACTAGACTTGCAACAACCATTTGAGATTGAGAGATATGCCTCTGACTATGCTATTGGCACATTTCTTACTCAACATGGGCATCCAGTGGCATATCATAGTGAGTCACTTTCAGACACAATTCGAAAGTATCCCACCTATGAAAAAGAGATGCATTCCATTATGCAGGCCTGTTGAAAGTGGAAGCATTAACTTATGGGGAAGGAAATACACATAGACCACCAACCCCTGTTGGTCATATAAACGCAAGGAAAGTTGGAGAACAATTTCCATTAGATATAGTCCACATATTGCAATAGTTCCATTTGAACATTAAGTACAAGAAGGGAAACACCAATAAGGTTGTAGATGGCCTCTGCCGACTGCCAGTCATGGCACTAACCATTGTGCTTGAATCTTGTGGAAATGATAATTCAAAATGGCCACAAATTTACAAGAGTGTTCCAAAATTTGACACCACATATTAGATTCTCCTGGACGGTAAGAAAGTTTAAGATTTTCAACTCGAGGACACACTATTATTCCCCTTGGGACACCTTTGTGTCCCTTCAAGTGAGCATGCCAAGATGATTTTGGAGGCGCACTACAGTTAAGTTTCTGGACATTTTGGGGTAAAGATAGTGGCAATGTTGCAGAAGTATTTTCATTGGCCAAACCTTCGACAAAATGTTGGGAAGTACATCAAATATTACACTTCTTGTGCCATTTCCAAACCTACAATCAAGAAGAAAGGCATGCTACTCCTCTGCCTACTCCTATCCAACCATGGGAATCCACCTCCATGGATTACATGTCAGATGTTCCTTCTACCAAGCATGGAAATGACTATGTTTTCGTGGTTACCGACAAATTCTCCAAGATGGCCATTCTAGCAGCTTGCAAGAAGAGTATCACCACAAAATCCACAACCAAATTTCTTCTTTAAATGAGTGTGTGTAAACTTTGGGTTCCCTCAATCCATTATCTTAGATCGGGACAACAGGTTGCTAAGTGCATTTTGGTCAAGCCTCTAGTCATTGTTAGATACAAGATTCACTAAGTCCTGACCTTCCACCCCCAAACTGATGGCTAGATAGAGGTCATCAACATGATGATCATGCACATCCTATGCATGTACAACTCAAAGCATCCATGCTCATGGGATGAAAGCATCCCCTTTTTCCAACACAACTATACATAGATCTCTAGAGCTCAACTAGATACAACCCCTTTTAAGTGGGACTGGGATTCCAGCCATTGTGTCCCATTGATGTTGTCATACCACTTTCATCTACTAAGGAAGACTAAACTAATGTCCAGTTTGAAGTTGACAAAGATATAAATTCATTGAATTCATTTAGCAGATGTGCGAGTAGGCCCATGACATATTGGACAGAGTATTTCGTAAGTACAGATAACACCATGACATAGTTTTAGGTGGGTGACAAATTTTTGTTACATTTTTAGAAGGATTGCCTTACTGGGGCCTATCAAAAGCTTCTTGCACTTCAATATGGGTCTTACACCATCACTAAGGCTGTAGGGGACAATTCCTTTGAGCTCAAAATTCCACCATTCCTTGGCCTACACCCAATATTCATTATGGACCAGTTGTAGCCATATTTTCCCCTATTGCTGGACACATCATACATTGTTGAGTAGTTGAAACCAACAGAGCTCAACCAAAGATGCATTGAACATGCCACAACCAATAGGATCATGGACGCATATATTAATAACACTCACCAACACATGATCTAGCTGTATCGAGTTGTCAAAGCCAACCAACTCCTTCACTAGGGAAAGTGGTTCACCAGGGACCAGATTCAACAAAAATTTCCTCACATCATGGAGGATCTGAACACAATGGGGACCATTGCTTCCTAAGGGAGGAGGAATGATCTAGGTGGATATCGGTGGCCACTTTCCTATTCGACCTAGACCTCTAGTCAGTTTCATTAGTTACCTTGTTTATAACACATTTTACTACTTTTAGTAGTATTTTTAGGTCTTGAACTTCTTGAGTTGGTTTGACCCCCTAAACTACATTTTTTTGAGGTTCGCAGAAGGCCCATAGCCATAAATAGGGGCCTGACACAAATATTTTAGTACTTAATGCACTAAACGAAGAGCATATGACCAAGTTACGACCTCGAGAAGTTGGCTTCCCAACTAACCCCAACAATGCCCATAAACTCTTGGTGTTCCATCTACTAGGGTTAGGTTTTTGGTTTTTTAGGGTTTCCCTTTGATGTTCAATAGTAAAAATTCCCTTGAGCCTCATTGTAACACAATTCAGAGGCATGTAGCCACCATATATCTTCCTATAGATAAGCTACCATCATCCACACTAGTTATTTCCATTTTATATGTAAGCATATTAGAATTATTTGATATTAATGAAATGATAATTTATTTATGCGCATGTCTGTGTTTAGGTTTATTTTTGTATTCTGTTGCATTCCTACATAAGTCTAGATTAGTGTAATATTTTCATACATTGCATAACTACAAAACTGTCTAGGTTCCTACAATTCTTCATAGATGCCTTGGGTGAGACTTCACCTACTTGTAGGTGTTTTATAAAGGGATGATGTTTGAGGGGTTTTGTTGGCCAATTCATTCTAAATCAAGTTTTGTCTTGTATGTGCCAAAAATTGGTTCCATTGTTAGCATTGGGATCTACAACCAAAGGGTATGTGCAAGCTTACTAATGAAGAAATACAACAATAGGTGCAAAAAAAGGAACATGAATTCATGGTGGAACAAACCAGAAATCAACAAATCAGTTTTTCGAAATGGATACAAAGGTACATCTCTATAGATTTTCTTGAAATTTTATTTTCTAAATTCCAAATTATTTTAGTTGAGTGGTTGCAAATATTGACAAAATAAAGTAGAAATTGGTGCCCTGTGGTACTGTGCAGTTGGACTCTTGAACTAATCCAAAGAGTAAACTTTGTAAGTAATAATATTTCTTGTGTAATTGATTTTTTGTTGAGTAGTGTATTGGAAGGAAATGTTGTCAAGTTTTATATAGAAGGTACTTGGTCTTATAATGATGCTGAAAGGGGATTCTTCAACGGAATGTGGGAATTTTTTTGGGGATTGTTGTTTACTTGGTTCAAGATTCTATTGTGCGATAAAGGAGTCATGTCATAGGAATTTGATACCATGGGCGGTTGAATTTATTTGTGTGAAATTGGGGTATTTGGGGCTAACTAGTGGATGGAATTAGCTAATAAATGCAAGGAATACAGTAAAGTGAGTAACAATTGGATGAGTTGAGGATGCCAAGACATTAGATAGATAAAAGTGCATAAGGTATAAGAAGGGTAAGAGCACACACATTGGTATAGGAGGAGAATGTGACAAAAAACATTTAGTGGAGTGCTACACAATGGAGTAAGATTTCAGGGAAAAAGTGAGGTAAGGAAGATATCTATGTAAGAGCCTAGGATAGATAAAATGATAAAAATAAAAAACATAAAAGGAATAAGAAGGAAACACAATAGTGAGGATTAGGAGGTTAAAGATCAAGAAGAAGAAATCAACACATACCACTTGTATGATGCAGTCTTGCACATAGAAGATAATGAAAGGTTGTACAAGAAAATATGAAATAATAAGGAAAGAAACCATTAGCTCAAATTAGGACAGGAAGAATTGGTGTATCCCAATGAACTTTCTCATGCCGTACCCTATGTTGAACCCATGGCCCTATGCGCATCTCCATGCCAAGGGGTAATATCACCTAACAATTTGTTGTAGATAATTTTAGTTAGTGAAGGTTGTATATATAGTGGTAAAGATAATCAAGGAAGTGGAAGTAGTTAGACAAAAGGAGTAGGACCACAAACTCAGTCAATAATATCACAAGGTAATATTTCACATAAAAAAATGTTAGGAGTTGATACTACTTTGTAGCTTCTTGTATTTCATGGCACTGGGACAAAGGATCTCAAACAACGTGTATTTGTTTGTGAAGAAGTATGTACTATCAAGTAGGTTTAGGATGAATAGATGAATGTTTCAAAATTGGAGACCACCTTTAGGGATTGCGCATTAACATGGTATATGAAATACCAACAAGATAAGATAAGTCATTGGGAGAAATTAGGTAGGTGCTGCTAAAAGAATTCCAGAAACCAAAATAAGAATCCTAATGTATCACAGAGATTAAGTATATTAAACATAACATTAATGAATCTGTATGGGACTTCCATCAAAGTTTTAAAGTCTTATTGGATTGATTAACACTTCAAATTTTGGATGTGAAGAATAAGGAATGGTTCATTGCAGGATTGCTACCTCATATAGATGTCCTTATAATATAAAAAAATATTGTCTCACAATCTGAGGCCCTAGAAATTTCCATGAAGTTGGAAGCATCTCTTGCATGAAGTGAAAACAATACAGGAATTGAAAAAGTTCAATCACAACTAGAATCCTTGACAATACAATTATAGGATCTGCAAAACGATAAGGAAAAACACAAGGAATTTTGGTGTACTATATGTAGGAAAGAAGTACACCATAGGAATGAATACTCAACTGTGATAGAATGCATGATTGTAGAAGCTACAAATCCTTTGGATCATGGCAAGGGACTATAGTGTGAAGTTTGTAAAGTATGGGGTCATATACCAATAATATATCCTTTGATGTAGAAGTACTAAAGCTTAGTCATAACCCTGTTTTGCAACTTTTGCAAGTCAGTACGACACAACATCCATACATGTCACATGCTAGATTTATGGAGTGCACTACTGATCCATATAGGGTACATGAGGCAAAAGGATTTGAAGCATAAGAACATACCTATAACTATCGCAAAGATTATAATTAGGGTAGAGGTAAAGGGATGCATGGAAGAGGAGAGGGATTCCAAGGTAGAGGTAGGGAGGATTTGGAAGAGTTAAGGGTTTGATAATATTCTATAACTATGGATAGATAAGATACGTTACACAAGATTTACCCAACCCCTTCATGACATGTACATATTGTAAGCGATTGGATCATGCTACATAGGATTATCCTTAGATTATTACAAAGTGGTAGGAAAAATAGGACATAATGTACAAATGATATCCACTGAAGTGCTCAAAGATGTTCTAGAGGTTGGAGTAGTTACATGTGGAGGGATGAGGACCAAAGAAGATGTAGTTAGATAAGGAAGCCAAACACACCAGTGGTTATGGAAAATTGCACAACTGATTCCAATATTTGATCCAGTGAAAGAGAAGGACACTTACATGGAATCTACGAGAGAAGTGGTTACAACATGATGGGGTTCATCAAGTTTAACTGTGTAGCAAGGAATGCCTATCTTTGACATGCCACTGGTCTATGATAAGCCTGTACCTAGAGAAATTATTGAAGTGGTAAGATTGATTAGAAATTTCTTGAATAACTGTCTAGAATTAATGAAGGATGAATTGGCCCTTAGTAAGCTATGCAAGGTAATCAACCAATGTGCGTAGGAGTGGGAATTTCCTACCATGTAGACCCCTCGATGCAGAGTTAAGCATATTATGTGCAAGAAGAGGATGAATAAAGAATTCATATTTAGTGCATAGATTGGAGATTATGATATGGACAACATTATTTTGTGTCTAGGTTAGATGTAAATATCATTCTTAAGCAAACTTGGGAAATGACGAGGAGGAAAAAGTTGACTTGGTCACCTATCCAACTAAGATTGGAAAACTAGTAAAATATTTTTCCTATTACTAGACTGATAGAGGTAGAGGTCAACATTGATAGAGTGAGAAGTAATGTTGATTTTGAAGTCATAGATATTGTGGATGATACCAACCCACACGCTATGATGCTAGGAATTGACTAAGATTTTGATAATCAAGCCAAAGTTAACTTGAAGAAAATACAAATTATCTTTAAGTCAAGGGATTTGAAGGTTATTGTGCCATTAGATCCATCAAAGGGAGACCATTATGTGGAACCCATGCGGTAAGGATTCAACATAGAAGACCTTGGAAACATTTATAATATAACTATGCACAATAATGACTATGTTAATCTGACAACTGATGATGTGTTAAGCTAATGAAGGATTAATTCTTACACCTTAGATTTATATGAAGCACTTGAAGGTTGGCAACAAATTTTACATGAAGTATCCACTAGAAGATGTGTTCATATTACCCACACAGTACGTTAGATGGGGACACAAGTAAATGATCTGCTAAAGTTTGATGGTGTAATAGATGTATATGCCTTTGTGAAAAATCCCCCATACTTAAATTCAAAAAGAGTCAAGGGATCTCTAACTTGAATGGTTCATGAGGCACAATACTTGCTAAGGTTTTGCAAATGGGGTAGCAAGCTAAGTGGGCTTGATTGTGGAAAAACTCCACAGTTAAGCGCGCTTGAGCCAGAGGAGTTCTGGGATGGGTGACCTCCTGGGAAGTCCTGGTTACCGGGTGCAAGCCCCGGAAGTGATGATTGATGCTATGTGATTCGTTCTCCACATTTCACTAGTTTCAATCCCACTTCTTCACCCCTGTGAGCATCACCCGATGCAATGAGTGCTAAGTGAACTATTCAAAAATCATGAGAAATTAGTTAGTTACGACTACCTCTCATGGAAATGGTCATACGTTTGAATGACTTACTTAACGCAGTTGGATCCCAAAATGATATCTAATAAAAGTGAAAAAAATTATCGCAGATATCCAAAAAAATCAGATTGCAAGCCCTAGACATAGTCTTGAAAGCAAATTCAGCACATTGGTGGACTACAGACAGAGACATGAGAGAAATGTGGAAGACATGCAGGCATTTACTGCATATAAGGTACTGGGTTGAGTTTCCCTACTACCCATTTGAAAGGGTGCATTGCAACAAGTACTGAGAAGAGGACACTAGAAGACGATTGGGTACATTGGTTCACACATATATTGGATACTATCCCTAGTAACTAGTGTACAGAGCTAAAAGTGAATAGAGGAACAACATATTGAGGATAGATGACTCAAAAATTTAAGGTGACTTTCAACTTTGAATTAGATGATACTTTAGTAGATACAACTTTACAGATTGTGAAATAAAATATTTTTACACTAGAAGACCAAAGTGCACATAAATTAGTACCCTTGTGTTTCGTGCACAAACACTGTCATATGGTTAAACAATTCATGGAATGATACAATGCCACAAAATAATTCAAAGAGGAGGATGATCCAAGGAACCTGCTTGTACCAAAAACTAAAGGAGAGCAAACAATAACTAGTTGGGACCTAGAATTTGTAGATTACTCTCGCATAACTATCTAGGTTCCTATAGTCCCTCATAGATTTCTTAGGACTGACTTCACTTGCTTGAAGGTGTTGCCAAAAGGGATGATGTTTGAGAGGTTTTGTTAGCAAATTCATTTTAAACCAAGGTCTTCCCTCTGCACACCAACACTATTCTCATACTATTTATGGATTTTATTTCGTAATATATATTTGTTTGATGCTTTCTTTAGGTACATAAATCATGAAATTCGTTAATGAATTGGTTTATATACTACAATATCCTATTGTTGATAAATTATAACTTTTACAAGGTTGTAAACAAAAGTCCAAACCTTATATGTGCTTGAATAACATTTAAATATTAATAACATTTAAGGATTTGTTACACATATCATCACAAAAATTAATCAAATAATCAAGCTATTGATTTAGAGACCTAAAAATAATGGGGTTTCTTGAGTTGATGACTGAAGCATTGTAAGTTAGAATTAGGGAATTATTTTAAAAGTATGTAGAGAATGAATAGGTTGATTTAAACAGATATGATAACTTAGGAAATGACATGGCATTTTTTTAAAGAGTTATTAGTAATTGTTCATATATAATTACTATAACATTTTGTTCGAGCTCACATTAGTAATTTTATATACATGGGCTTTGACATCGTCGTATAATTGAGAATGACCTTCACTACATCTAACATTGGCTAAACTCTAATTGCTTTAAAGGTATATATATTTTTTTCGCTTTACAAGCAATGATTTATCTATTTAATTGAACATTACTTAAAGTAAAATATTTGTTGGATAATGGTATGTTTTAGATAACATTATTGGATAAATCAAAATACAATACAATGGATTGGTATCTTCCCCTTTGTTGTTTTTTTATATTGAAACATAATTATATTAGAATTATTAAAGCAACCTAATAGTGGTTTATCCACCCAACTAAGTAGCCCATTTTTTAAATCCACACAGATGACTATCAATGATCTATCTCTGGATGTATTGATGTGCAAGTGTTAATACCTTGATATTGGTAAGTTAATCCAATTTCGTTGGCTAAACTCTAATTGTTTAAAGGTATATATATTATTTTCGCCTTACCAACAATGATTTATCTATTTAATTGAACATTACTTAAAGTAAAATCTTTGTTAGATAATAGTATATTTTAGATAACATTATTGGATAAATAAAAAAACAATATAATGGATTGGTATCTTCCCTTTTGTTGTTTTTTTTATATTGAAACATAATTATATTAGAATTTTAGTTTGTAGGTTTTTGTGGAGTGGTTTTTGAGAAATTGAATTCGGATGATCCACAGTGTTTTTCATTGTTTTTGTCGACGTTTCGAGCCTATACCAAGACTCATTATTAGAATTATTAAAGCAATCAAGTAGTGGTTTATCCACCCAACTAGCTAGCCCATTTTTTAAATCACACACAGGACCATCAATAATCTATCTGGGTGTGCAAGTGTTAATACTTTGATATTGGTAAGTTAATCCAATTTCATTGTTTTCTTGGCATGGGGAGGAAAATTGATATATTTTCCATTATGAGAACATTCCAAGCCTCATAAAAAAAATAAAAAATAAAAATAAAAATAAAAAAATAAAAAAATAAAAAATAATTTTTTACATATTCAACCAGTTTTGATGTTTGAATAGTCTCGTGAGGGCTTTAATATACACTTTACACTTGTGCATTGTCTTAATTTTTTAGCAAATGCACAGATTAGTAAACGACAATCAATCCTTGTCACCTATTCTAATTTGCACATTTCAATTTTCGTTGAAATGTGTGGCTCTTGATTTTCTATTGAATGGTAGTACTTTTGGGTAACCTTGCTTGAGAAATTCATTTTATTGACAATTCAAGAAAGGAAGTTGTGTATTTTTTGCAATATGTTTTCATACATAAGGGTTTTAACAAACTCAAGAAGTGATTGTTGTTCAAGATCATCATCTATAATTTGTTGTATTTAAAAAGCTTTGATGGGTTTATTTATATTTCTCATAGAGAAACATATTTTCTCTTAATTCTTTTATGTTAGGTATTAATTTACTCCCAAATCTTCATAAAGACAACATCGTGATTATAATTCTATTTTTTGAAAGCTAGAAGAAGAATTTGATTTTGAAACTTTGTTCTCGACGCACCATTTGATGTTGTAAAGAGGAAATAAAAGTAAAATGAAGAAAGGAATTTTGTATTTGGGTTCGAACAAATGTGACGAGGTGTACCTTAGGACATTTGGAACTATTATCCTTATTTGAGACAAATTTTTTTCCCCAAATGTTGTTGATGCTTCCCATACTAGAACAACTGGATTCTATAAATTGCATAATACAACTATTATCGATGAGATGTTTACAAGTGAAGAAAAACTAGCCCAAGATTATTAGCATCATGCCTTTTTCTGTTAATCCCTTCGCTAAAAGTCACCATAGTATCATGGATATCCTTGTAAAATCCCTATCATGCGTGCATGATCTGGCCTTTCCTTGACAAAATCCCAGAGTGATTGTGCAAAGATGAACGAGAATTGCCTTTGATAATTGAGAATAGGGAAACAAAGTGAATCCATCTATCTATTCCTCTATCTATCAAGTAAAGAAATGATGGAAGTGGTTCTTACTTGACATCAAGGGGCCATAATTCATAATAATTTGAATGATTATTGGAGGAAGAAAGAAGAGGAGAAATGATCTAAACAAGGTGAAATGCTTGGCCTCCATGATATTTCTATCTTGTTTAACCATGATCTTTTATTTGCGGCCTTATTACTATATTATTTTCATTTTCAGGTTCACTATTATCATTTTTGATAATGATTGGTGAATATGGGAGGCAAAAGTACTAAAATCATGACATGTTATACTCTAAAGAAATATTACAGAGAAAAAAATTGCAATGTTCAATAAGGAAATTAGTAAAATTTTGTAGTGTAAATGGCAAAGGTAATAATACATTGGTAATCTTAATAAAACATAATCTCAATGAGGAAATATAATGACTTATTCTAACACAAGATTGCTGATTTTGTACTTAAGATCTCCAATTTTGAGCATGTATCTTTAACAATCATCTCACAGTCAATTCCCAAGCCCATGCACCATGACAACCATCTGAAAAATAGGTAGGCATTTATATTTTACAAAATCTATGTAAAATCGAGAATTAAAATGAAGTTATTTTAACATGGAAATAATAATATGTAACACCCGCAAGATGACCCTTATATGTGTTTTGACACATTATTATTAGGATGGTGACCTAGGTCATGTTAATTATATGTGCTTCTAAGGTCTGCATGCCCAAGTATAATGATGTTTTGAGGCCATAGTGCATACGTGGTTTTAGGCCAAAGAGCCTATGTGCTGAAAGGCCATCGATCTTATTAGATGTAATATGTGATCGTACATATTAATAACAAGTAACACCACTATTATGAGCAAGGGGATAAAAATAGTATTCGATAGGGAAAGGTGTTGGGTTAGAACTAAGACATGGTTCCTAAGACAAATAAATATTATACTATTCCTAAAGTAACTTTATGGGATATAAGCCAAAGTTATGAGATACAATACTAATTTTTAACTTAAAGTTCCTTAACCTTGGATTATATGCGTTGTTGAGAATATGCCAATTGGAAAGTTACATGCATGGAAAGGCATTAGATTTGTGAGGGGAAAGTTAAGGATTCATTCCTTCACATCAAAATTTATTTGAGATACATGACAATTTACTTGCAGGGGTGAGCACCTCTTACCATTACCCAATGTGGTTGCATTTCTCCTTGGGTTTCCTTTGGGAAGGCTAAAGCCTTGGAGAGAGAAGTGTAGGGATAGGCATCCCTATGTAGGGCCTAGCGACCCCTAAGGGAAGCTAGAGCTCTTGGAGCCATAGGTCATTGAGACTACATAACTGGCCTATGTTGGATACTTGGATGGGTAGTGGCACAACCAGAGGAATTGCAGAGGAATAAAAGGGGCTTCTCTACCTTGCATTGTGCAGGCTGATGGGTGATGATGAACTATAGGTTGAAGTGCTGTTAAGGCTTGGTAACTTGATTTTAACCATGTTTGGTATTGATTATGGATCATAGTAAAATTTAGGTGAGAATTTTCCATAATAGAGTCATAGTTCCATCTTGGGAGTGATCCACCATTGAGAGATTTAAAGTAGTGAGGTATGTGGATAGGTGGAACATCTAGGTTCTATAACCAATTTATGATTTACAAAATATAAATGTTCCTATTATGTGCTTAAATTCTTAATTATGTGTTTATTCTTATGTATACATCTTGTATATATATATTTTGTGATTTTATGTGTTGAAAAATGTAGCAATAAATTCTGAATTTGATTTTGCCTTGATTAAATTGAGAAAATTCGATTTTCCACATTAGCAGACAACTTGGATGATGTTAACTTGTGTGACATGGCTTGTGTCACCCAGTTTAATAAGTAAATATGAGTTTGAGGATTTAGAGATCAGTTCAACATGTGTGATTGCCAATTTGTAGCAATCAAGGTCAATTATCTAAGGTTGGTTTAAGTTAAACTAGTTCCAACTATTGGAGGAACTAGTGGAGGGTCAGTTAAGTAGTGGGACTTCAGTCAAACTCATTGATCATCTAGTTAACTAATCAATCAACCCAAAATAGCTAGTGCATGTAGAGAATTTGAGTTCCCCAGGCTTCATGGACATTCCAAGGAAATGTAACATCAGTTTTAGACTAGCATTGAGTGTACATGTATTGCATGCAGTCAGAGGATCAACCTAAATGAATTGCTTAATCGATTTGAGGAATTTCCAAAATAATAGGGGTGTAATTTGTTAGGCCCCTATAATACTAGTGATTCCCCCATTACTATTGTCATTGTATCCCTTATTGTTATTATTGTGCCCCTATTGTCCCCATATTGTTATTAGTATGCCCCATAGGAACCCACTATTGTTATTTTTGTGCCCTTATGTTGTTACCGTTATGTCGACTTAATTATATTGTGACCGCTTAGACTCCTATATATAGAAGGGAGGTTTAGCCATTTGTATCATCAAGAATTGTTCATTTGTGTAATGTAAAGGAAGTTTCCCACTCGAAGAGGCTGAATTCTAAGGCGTTGATCTATCTTTTATATCTTTTTGTGAGCTGATTTCATAACATTTTCTATAAGAGCTTTGGATTCTAGGGTTTCGCTGCTCCAAACAGGTCATCATGGAGTTTTCACTATAACCTTTTTTCTGCGATGTTTCAGAAGCTACAAAAAAAAACCCATTTGAGCCGAAATTGTTCTGAACTTTGGATCCTAATTTCAAAGATTGTCTCGCTATATTTGCGAGATATGATCTGAGGAAGTTAGGGTTTTTGTAGACTCGCGAATTACATTCCAAACAGGTGACCTGGGGAAATCATCATAACTTTTGTTTTGAGCATCAGATTGAAATTTCGTAAGAAGTTTCAAAAAGAGGACAACCTGTATTTTTTGGTGTATCAATTTCAGTTACTAAGGTTGAAACAGTGACATGTGGCATGTCATATAAGTTCACTCTATTGAACTAGTCTATAATCAGGTCACTGTGGGAGATTTAGCATAACTCTTCCGTGGAGAATCCAATCTTGATCAGAATTGTAGGGTTAGAAAGAGGACTCAAAGGGCGACCGCAACACAAGATTTCAGATATTCGAGATCTGTAGTTACAGAGATACAATAGATTCAATGTTGAGCTCTCACAAAGTGAAAAAAAAGGTGTGTAGTGTTTTTTTTAAATTTGGCATTAGATTGGTTTGAAAAATTAGGTTGAGGTAATTCAAAGGGAATAATGAAGAATTATTAGCGTTAATTAATGCCCCAAAGAAAGAAAATGGAAACACCTAGTAAGCAACCTGAAAGTTCTATCATGACTCGTGAAGAAGAGGAAGAAATGCAACATGATATATCAAAATTACAGGACCAAGTACAACAAATTTCACTCTCACCAAAGGTAAATGAAGCCAAGATGAATGGTGTGGAAGCTAATATGAATGGCATGCAAGTTGAGATGGATGGAATGGAAGCTAATATGAATGGCATGCAAGTTAATATGGATGGTGTGGAAGCTAAGATGGATGGCATGGAAGCTAAGATGAATGACATGGACACTAAGATGAATGGCATGGATGATAAGATGGAAGAATTGAAGATAAATTTGAGTAAGTTGCTACAAGAAATGGTCATTAATGGTGAAAGGGTAGTAAAGGAAACTCATGATGAGAACAAAAGAAATGTTAATAATGATTTCATAGACTCTAATGTTGGATTTAAGACCCACCATGTTCCAAAAATCGATATGAGGAAGTTTGATGGCAAGGATCCCAAAACATGGATACTACAAATGGAGCAATTTTTTGATCTCCATAATGTGAGAAACACACAAAAGGTATGTATTGCAACTTTATATTTGGAACCAAATCAGTTTGTATGGTATCGATGGCTTTGCTCTTGTAAACAAATTGTCACTTGGGCAATTCTTATGGAAGAAATGATAGCACATTATGAGGATACAAAAAGCAACACCTTTTTTAGCCAATTCATAAATCTCAAACAAAAAGGTTCAATGATGGAGCACATTAAGGACTTCCAAAAATTGAACATAAGGGTAAAATATATTCCAGAGGAGCATAGGTTTGATGTGCTCATAGGGACTTTAAAGGATAATATTCAACATGAGGTTCACCTTTGGGAACCTGATTCATTGGAGAAGGCATTCAGGTTAGCAAGAAAAATGGAAAGCAAAATTATGGCAACCAAGAAGCCTACCACACACAACTATAAATATGGAAGTGTTGTTTCCCCTAGCCTTCTGCAACCTACAAGGTTGACACCACAACAGTTGGAAGAAAAAGAGCAAAAGGGATTTGTTATAGTTGTGATGACAAATACATTAAAGGTCATAAGTGTGCTGAGAATAAATTATTCTACATAGATTGTGAAGAGGAGGAAGAAAGGGAACAAGAAATGTCAAAAGAAGAGGATATACTCCAGGAACAAACCCTAGATAAAGAAGAAATGAATCTGACCATATCTTGTAATCATTGGCTAGAATTACCACTCCTCAAACCATCAAGATAGAAGGACAAATCAAGAAGAAAAAGGTAATAGTGTTGATTGATTTGGGAAGTACCCATAATTTTATTCATTGTAAGATAGCAAAGGAATTGAATTTCTTCCTATATCCAGCACCAGAGTGTCAAGTGATGGTTGAAAGTGGAGGAACCATAAATTTCTCTGGAAAGTGCCATAATATCCAACTATCCATGGGAGAATATGTATTGAATAGCAAAATGCTTTCCATTCCAATGGGTGGTTGTTGGTACCATTCCATGACCTCTTTTTTCCTCCTAAAAAATATCATTTTCCTACCTATTTTCATCATATATCTCTCAGATCCCTTGAAAATTGATTAGTTAATAGTCCTATAGGTATTAAAATGCATTGAAATTGATTTAGGAGTTTTATGTTAACGAATTAGGAATTTTTGGAAAAATGGCTACAGGAAGTTCCAACATCCTGTAATTGGTTTATTGTTTGACATGTGGCATGACAGCTAGGCTAGAGCGGAGGGTAGGGATGAAAAGCAGAATGTCCAAGCATGGACGAATACCTATCCCACAACAGAATCGACCCTCCTACATGCGCAGTCAACGAAGGTCAAACTATAGCATGTTGGCGACAAAGGCAACAATAGCAAGCATTCTAAATTGATTTATTTTTGTTCCTTTTTGAAATCAGTTTAGGATAGAAACATTCTCAAAAATCATGACATGGTAAAAGCGGCAACAACCACATCATGAATGTACATTCGTTTTCGAAATGTAAGGGTTGTAAAACCATATGTAAAGACAGTTCTGGATAGTTAGTCAGTTTATCATCGTTGTTTCGTTTTGAAAAGAATTTTTGAATTTAATATCAAAGACTTAAATTACAGTCACGATCATGTTGCATTGATTTGATAATCAGTTCATAGTCCAATATACCTCTGGAACGCGGACGGGCCCTGCGTTAACTTGGTATACTGTTATTTTCTTTTCATTTGCAACTTAGGGTATTAAATGATATGCGCAGTGATTAGAATTGGTTTATGTTTATGATATGCGTATGGTTTATGTTTATGATCGTGCTTGAATAGATCATCACTGAGATCTTGAATCGTATCCCGTAAGGGATTCGATCCCTTGTTGTCTTTTAAAGCAATGTCATGAACTCTTATGCTTATGATTTCTATATATTTTTATCCTGTATGAATGTTAATGAATGCTGAGTACTTGCTGAACAGGGGTTTTATGCATGGTGTCTCTGTAAGGAGATTAAAATCTTGGTTTGCAGTTATACACAACGTTTTAATTTGATAAATGAGTTGAATGATAGTGTTGTAATTAGGTAGATTAACTGAGTGACCTGAGTGTTTGGTTGATAGGTAACATACCTCAATCTTCCGTAAAGAAGTCCTGTGACCTACCATCATAACCACTTAGCTAATAATCCTTTATGTCTATATACTTTAGACGCATGCCTCTAAGTCTACGCATCCTGGTCGATAATAAATATAGCCTAGTATAGCACCCTAGACAGGACACTACATTTTGGCGCCGTTGCCGGGGAGGCGTACTTAAAGGATTTAAAAAAAAAACAAGAAAAAAATTTCAATAAACAAAAATAAACAAAAACACAGTTAGAAATCATGTTCATTTATGCCTAGATTTAGAGACAGTCAGGGTAGATTCATAAAAACCCCCCACCATTCAAAAACTAACCCATCATCATCAGGAGTAGATTCTTTAAGGAATTCAACACCAGCTGAGGAGGTCATTATACAAGCATTAGAGGATAAACAAAAGTCAGGACAGAGACTTACTCTCATTGAAGGGAAAACTTTATTAACACATAAATTGTAGAAGAAGTACTTTCCTAGGTCTTCCACACAAGGAGAAAGTAGCACAGTGACCGAAAAATCTTTCTTTAATCTCCTCTTTAAAACAAGCGACTCTGACACAGAGAAACCTATTAGAATGGCTAAGGAAGGAGATGGATCAGTACCACATCAAGGACATAGAGACAAAGAAGAGTCAACTTTTCCTTTTCCTAT
>APFE030043561.1:0-26290 GCA_000404065.3 Pinus taeda | reverse complement strand
GTTGATTTTGAAATCCCCATATTCAAGGGTCAAATAGACATAGATGCCATAGATAAATGGTTAAATCTGCTAGATGGGTATTTTTCTGTTCATGAATTTTCGAGTCGAGAAAAGATTATTTACACTCTTATCAAAGTAGCCCCCCATGTCAAGGATTGGTGGGAAACCTAATGCGAGCAAAAGAATGAAAGTACAGGCTCACTATTTTCAACCGCACCCACTTGGGATTCATTTTGGGATGCTTTCAAGGAGCAGTACTACCCTATCAAAATCTATAAGGACAAATACATTAAATGGACCACATTGTGGCAGGGAAGGGACTAAGATGTGCTGGAGTTCACAAACATTTTTCATACCCTTCGCACACAGTTGGGTATCAAGGACTTTGAGCTGCATTTGGTACTCAAATACCGTGGCTATGTACACAAATACATCTAGGAAGAGATGGAGTTCCTGAACATCTCCTCACTCATCACGACATACTGATATGCTATCAAAATTGAGTGAAAGTTCAAACAAAATAAGAGAGACTTTGGATCTGCAAATCCGAAGACCAAAGCACAAAGCCAAGGCGAGGTGACCCAAGAGAACCTATCAAAGCTGCAAGAAAAGAACAACACCTTGAAGTCAAAGAAGGAAAAAGGAAAGTGGTGTAGGTTCCACAAGAGTCCCACTCATAACACAAGTGACTGTCGAACCAAGCAGTCACTAGTGGCCAAGTTGAAGGATTCAAAATCAGATGCACGTTCTAACCTTAAGTCTGAACCAGACAAGGGGAATGGAAAATGGAAAAAGAACATTGATGTGAAGCCCAGCGTAACTATTGCCACCACCAAGATCCAAAAGAATGAGCCCAAAGACCCAAAGGAGGGGGAGCATCTTTTCCACTCATAGATGTGGGTGAAGGGTTCACCGCTACAATTCATTGTCGACAGTGACAGTCAAAAGAACCTCATTTCAGTAGAGGTTGTGAAGTGGTTGGGCCTACTGATTACACCACACTCATACCATACAATATTGGGTGGCTTCATGAAGGATGACATCTCAAAGTTCGCCACTAGTGCCTCCTTCCCTACAACATCAAGCCCTTCACAAACGACTGGTATTGTGTGATGTTACACCTCTCGATGTTTGTGATGTACTATTGGGCCAATCATACTTGTGGAGGTGACATGCTATGTATGAGTCATGTCCTCGCACTATCATTATTTCTTTGGGTAATTAATTATACAAGATACTGGAGGTAGCCCCACCTACCACCACCTCTTTGATCACTGCCAAGAAAGGAAACAAGATCATCTCCCAGACTAGGAAATTCATTTTATGTCTGGTTCTCTCCCAAAGTAAGGGGAAGATAGTCACCACATCCATGACACCCACGAAGGGTTCCTACATGCAATAGTAGCAACAAAGGGATATAGTCATGACAGAACATAGGAACAACTTCTCCTCACCTATAAGGGTACCTAACAAGCTTCAGGTGTGCAACAAATTCTGATTGCATCTATAGAAAGAACACCTTACAAGAGCCCATCAGAAGCTCCAATCACTCCAACATGGTCCTTACACCAGTATCAAGGCTGCAAGGAATAATGCTTTGGTGCAAAACATTCCTCCATTCCTTCATCTGCACCAAGAGTTCAATGGGTACCACCCTCGACCATGCTTCCCACCATTACTAAACACATCAGAAATTACAGAATAACTCACCAAGGACCAAGTTCAGCAGATGGAGGAACTCAATGCAATGGGGACCATTGCAGGGGGAGGAACGATCTAGGTGGATGTTGGTGGCCACCCACTTGTCCCACTTGGACCCCCACAATTGTCTCTTTTAGTTTTTCATTTTCCATAATTGTAGCACAATTTACTATTTTTAGCAGTTTTTCAGGTCCTAAATTTCTAGAGCCATTTTGAGGCCCTAAACGACATTTTTTTGGCAATCTGGGATCACCATGGGTCCATGGACTGGTGATTCTCTTCCCAAAGTTGTAATGATTGGATAGATCTTTCTAACGAGCTATTGTACACATCAAATGAAGATCGGGTGCCAAAGTTACGATCCTGGGAAGTTGATGTACCAACTTACCCAAAACGGGGCCTGCAATTTGTTGTTTCATCTTCTAGGGTTAGGTTTTGGGATGTTAAGGGTTTTCCATTGTTTCTCAACAATAAATAGGCCTTTGAGCCTCATTGTAACATAGTTCAGAGGCGTGTAGCCGTGTTATAGATATATTTGGGCACTGCAACCTGAATCACATATGTCGATAAACCAAGGGCTCTTAAACCCCTAAAAGTGTTGTTTCACACCCTAAAGAATCATGGTCAACTGATTACATCATTTCCCATAGGTTCCACCTAAAAAACCACCTAGAACTGGCCAACACTGAACCATACAGACTGCTCCTTGGTCAAGGTGCGATGCATCTCACTTGCTACACATAGGAGGTGTGATGCATACTGAAAAGGCCTTCTGTGGGGTGCGATGAGTGAGAGTAGACAAATGGTAAAGACAATTTGCTAAGTGGAAACCTAGAGAATCTTCTAGAAACTTCTCATATGACACTTGTCTCTCTAAATTTGTCCAGGGATGAGTAAAAGATCATGAAATATCCAAGTGGAACCAAGAACTATCAGTGAAATGACACTAATCAAAAACCTAGAAACCGACTCACCCCTTTGCAAATATCTATAAATGGATCCCTCATCTGGGAGATCTAGAGGCTAGAATTTTGTAATTTGTAAGGAAGTGCTATTGGTTTCTCTTTGAGAAGAAACATTGTAATGTTGGGTGATCTTGCTTTTCATGAGGTGAAGAGGGCTTTCATGCTGGGAGATGATGCTAGATTAGACAACTGGGTTGTAATCCTCTCTTCTATTTCTACTATCAATAAAGTTCTTTGAGTTTTCCTCGATTCAATTATGTATTTTTGAATCTTGTTATTTGTAGATTCATATGTATGATTAATGTATTTCTGATTCTGCACTGTTTATGATATCATAGATCGAGATGCTTTGATAGTGTTTTGTTGCTTTGCCTCTATAGGTATTCTCTAAAGTAGGACAAGTAGGAGAAGAGTGGCAAGCTCTATTAGGGGAGAGAGGAAACAAGCAAGGAGCCAAGCGGAATATACAAGTTGGTCCTCTTTGCTTCTCTCTTATCTATCATACATAAAGGAAATCTTGAAGTGCTTTGAATTGTTTGTTTCTAAGATAGCTACCCATCTTACTGGGACTAGCAGATCGAAAAGACACTAGTTTTCTCAGAAACAAAATGGCGACTCCGCTGGGGAACGAATAGTTTGTTTTTTTATTACTGTTTTATGCTTTATAAACTATAGGCAAAGGCTGAAGTTAAGCTAGCTAGCCTTTTTATTGCTCTTGCTATGCAAGTGCAAAGTAGATCAACGCTGCTTTAGTCAATATCAAAGTTGGTGTATGAACTGAACATCTAACTTGGAAACATCCTAAGTGCCCTTGTGGTAGCTCAATAACCTCATAAGATCATACCCCTGTACTTTGTGGTTACTGTCTATCATAGCTCAGCCTAAATCACTGAACTTAGCTGCAAATTTTGAGTGAAAACCAACTCAGTTTTATTCCCTCATCCATCACACTGTCTGTAACTGGTAGCCTGGATGCATCGCACCTCCCATGTGTTACAAGTGAGATGCATCCCTATTTCCCTTAAGGACAGGTGTGATGACTGAATGATACTATTTCCGTCTCTAGAATTTGTTTTTTTCTTCCTTGTTTTCAGCTCTATTCAATAGCTTTGTTGCTTATGATCATTATATCATTACTAAAGCCTCCTTTCTTCACAATATTCAGCCTCCATTGATCAGGATTTGTGAATGTTTTCATGTATTAATAATCATTTACAGTCCTCCTTTGTCAAGAGTAGCTTCATCAAACTATCGTTTTTGATGGAAAAAGGTGTTGTAACTGTCATTTTGAGTCGAAAAGAAGAGTGTCGTAAAGCCTACCTCTTCTAGATAGTCAATTGTACTTTTTCCATTGTATTTGATTTGAATTATCAGTATTTGAAGTGTCGAAAGTAGTTTTCCATTTGAAATTGAAAGTGTCATCTTAGTCTTCCTTTCGTTTTGAAAAGAGATCGTTAAAGTGTCGCTTTGAAAAAAATAGTTCAGATATGTACTTAGTTTTCTTTTTAGCATTCTCACATTAAGGAAACGGAAAAACAATTACATGCATATGCATTTGCATTTAGACTACATGCGGAAAATGGTTTAGGAAAAGTGCAATTAGTGTCTGCTCTCTGCTCTCTGTTAAGCAATCATACTCTTCTTTCCTTAGTAGCTACGATTTTCATTGCTAAAAGAAAACAAACGATTGTTTATCATTTTAGATTGCATATTTAGGAATTTTACATCTACATCACATGGTGAACCTTGAAAGACAAACTTCTAAAAAATATCAACTCTAAAATAAACCTTAATGAACATAAAAACACTTTGGAACCTAATGCAACACATCTAGAGGTCTAGGCTAGAGACATATTCTAGCATTGTAAAACCTAGTAACTATCGGTTTCATCGAAGGTTGGGCGATTCCTGCTCTTTGATATGACAAGTGCCAGTGTGTACTTGTGCTCCTTGTACCATCGAGTATATGTTGGGAGACCACAATAGGCTGATATCCTTTATCCTTAGGAAGCCCTGTCTGCCACCCTATCGATCGCAACGCACTGAACACAACATTCGGGAAGATTGACTGCTGTACGTAAAATCCTTGGTAATTTCTCTTTAATTTACCACCAAGCTGTATATTGTAGTTTTTTGATTGGTTTGGTAATCCCTCTGTCTAGATTTCTAGAGTAGTCACTTTCGTTCCTTTTCAACTCCTTAAAAGAAAAGGTCCATCTGAGCACTTGTCACTTTAGACTCATTAAAAATCGAAGGCGACTAAAGTCATCTTTATCTTTTTCTTTATTCTTAAAAATTGAAAAAGTAAAGTTGTGTCAAAGCGTCATAAAATTTATTTAATTTGGAATAACATTCATGTTCCTTCATTGATCTTAGGTTGAGGTAATGGAAACCAACAATCAAGGATTTACCCTTGGGGGAATCCTAGTCCGTTCTCCTCTTGGGGAGATATTGGTGCTCCACATATGGCTACATTGTCCCTTCTAAGAATCCCAATTGACCTGCTGGTATGGCTATTCATAACCTATGTCATTCAAAATAATGTGATTCCTCAGCAATCGAATCAACATCCAGATGATACTGGAGTTGCTCCCTCACCTTCTACTTCATTTGTTTCTCCCTCTCCTTCTTCCTCTTCGCTTGGTGAACTAGTGATACTAAAAGCCAAGTAACTAAGAAGAAGAAGAAAGGGAAGGAGAAGAAGAAGAAGAAGTCAGTCAAGAAAGGAGGCAACCATGCATCATCCGGTGAAAATCCGTACACCAAACCTTCCAAACCCAAATCTCCATGCATAATTTATAGAGGAAACCACTTTCATCGAGATTGTCCTTGCATCCCATGGATCTTGAGAGACTGGTATCCTCGCTTGCACAGTCCGGTGTCATCAACCTCTGTCGATCATGTTGAGAGCACACCATCGACTAGTGAAAATGAAGTCAATGGACAAAAAGGAAAGTTCAGATTTACTTGTAGGTTGTGCGAAAATGATCATGCCCTTCACCATTGTCCTTTTTTGGATGAAGCCAAAAGTGTCTTAGATAACTGTCCTCCTTCACCGCAGCGACTTTCGCCTGGATACAAGAAACTCTTGCCATGTCCATCACTAGTTGAAAATCTGACTAACATAACTCAGTTGTCGATCGAAATGCCTATCATTGAATATGAACCCTCTGAATCCATACCAGACAAAAGTCAACAAGTCGAGATGGCAGCTGACCCAGTCTTGCCTTCAGAAGGTCCACCTTCAGATGATTCAATTTCCAAAGAGAATGAGAATGACACCATTCAAATTCTTTTTGTTAACACAGAGTCTGATGAACATGGGGGAAATCTACCCATTCCTTTACAACAGAAGGAAATTTCCCCATTTCGAGAGATTCATCCAACTGTTTATTTGATCCCCCCTCTAAGCAATCTAGTTGTTTCCTTTGATTGGAATCTACTAGAAGGACCCTGCCTTCCATCTAATGTACCATTCTGAATCATAGTACAAGTTTACAAAATGATCATGTCTCGCACTATCATAGATGAAGGTTCTTCCATGAGTATCCTTTCATCAACTACTTGCAAAGTTCTTGGTTTGCCATCGCTTCTACCTGAGAATCAAAATTTATCAGGCTTCAACAAAGGAACCAGTGGACCGTTAGGGATCCTTCCAAAGCTGCCTATAACTTTGAGAAGGAAAATCATTCACTTGAACATGATGGTAGTCCAAGTGCCACTAGATTACAATCTACTCCTTGGACGTGACTACGTTTACAGCATGGGAGTGATTGTTTCCACACTCTTTCGAGTGATGTGTTTCCTGCATGAAGGCGGAATGGTGCAACCCATCGACCAGCTTTCATTTCCTAGTTCAAACATAGCTATGAGTCAAACATCATACCTAAATCGTCTCTTTGCACCAAGAATTTCTCTTCAACCTCCAGTTCATCCACCTAATTACCGTGAGTAGTCCGGTGAATGTAACAAAGCTTATGGGGCATGCACCCTAGTCTACTCCGGCAGGCGAACCCAGTTGAAAAAAAAGATTTCCTTGTAGTTTATATGACCCGTATGAAATGCCATTTCTTTGTAGGATATGGGATCAGTCTGAAACATTTATCTCCTCACACATTATGTGATTGGAAGTCCACACCATTCACCTTTCTCTATTTCGATGGACAGACCGAAGGAAGTGTTTTGTCTACTCCGCAGAAGGAATAGTCCTACTTAAATGTACGAACATCCATAAAGTAACTTGGAAATTGTCATTTTCTCAACACCTTGGGGCATGGAAACCTTTTTATGCAAGTGAAAAGCGACCAGTTTCATTCTAACCTTGTAAGTGTTTTAACTTAGCTCTTAGTAACAACTTCTTAGGTTAGGTGATTGGTCTGATCCACCATTCACCTTTGTCGGTGGTGCGCAGGCAAAGTAAACGAGATGATTTATCTAGGCAAAAGACAAAACTATCCGACCTAACCTCAGTTGTTCATTAGCTCTTAGTGTGGTTAGCTTTGTAGTTTGGTCGTTTCTAGCCTGCATAAAAAGGTAATAAGCAAAGTTTCACATGGTGCAAGCTCACTAAAAAATGAACCTACTAATAAGAGACATCTTTAAAACAACTGGTATGAGAAATGTTTCCGCGAGGTTCAAGCTCATTAGAAAATAAACCCGTCACTGAGCATAGTTTCTTTTGATTCAATCTCATTAAAAAATGAATCCATCAACAGTAAATAACCTGTGAATGCCTTGCTATCAGCTTTTTGAACCTTGGTTGTGTTCTTAACGTCACCTCCATTCTTTTGGCTGATCATACACTTCCACTTGATTGTTTACCCTTTTAAGGAACAGCTGCAATGAGTGATTCTATTAGCCACCCTCGTTACATTATCATGTTTGAGAATTTCCAAACTTACCTGGAACCAGTTGCTACCCGAAAAAATCACTCGTTCCTCAAAAACGAGTCTCTTTTAAGCTCTTTTTAGACTCGTTAAATATGAAAAGATTGTCGAGCTGCTAGCCTTTCCAGTTGTAAGGGGAAGCGCCATCCCTCCTCTACATTTTAATTTTTTTGGACCTGAGGGATCATTCCACAAAAATATCGAGTGCTTGTCTTTTTCTACTTGCTAAAGCAATTGAAAATTCATCCCTTTCATATTATTTTATACTTCTTTAGACTAAAGGGGTTATGCTATGAAAAAGGACTATTAGAGTTTCCTTTTTGTCCCTTTTCAAATTCTCTAAACATGAAAAGGACTGAGTTATCCTTATCATTAAACTCGTTAAAACAATAGCAACAAACTTGTCCATCTGGACAAGAGTGAGTTTCACTGTCGCTAGGCTCGCTAAAACATAGCGACGGGTTGGGAAAATTATAGAACAAGCATATGTTATCCTCCTCAAGGTTGAAAAAAATAAAGAGGTATTGGTCAGCAATGAGTGGGGAAAAAGGGAAGAAAAATTGAAGAACTTCATTGGTAGCAGGTTGCTCTTGAACATGACACTTTCACTCTATCACCATGATTGAGTCGAGTTCGATTATTCTGCTCACCAGTCACATCACCATTGGTCCTCCGTACCATCCATTTTTGGGGTTAACTCTACCAATCCATCTCAGAGTCGCCGATATGGTCAAGAGAAGTCATTCAAAGAATTCATCACCTAGATAATGCCTCATCCACTTCAATACCTTCACCCTCCATTTTTCATGACCGCCATTCCTGAACCTTATATCATCAGATCTTTTTCACCTCCAGAAAATCATTTTCTCCGTTTCATGATGTAGATGTTGGATTCATTAAGGCCCTCCTACGATGGGTCACTTCTTGTCGACATCAATTCATTATCCAATAAGTTGACCTAGGAACAACCCTTTCAGTACTTTGAAGCTTGCATGCCTCAATGGCAAGTTTCTCACTTCCGATGACAGGTTTACATCAATGGCCTTCGACCGAAATATTTTACATGGTGTTCAACATCAGATCCTATATTCACACCACATGAATTGTACTATAGTACCTTGAGGGTCATTATCATTATCGGGGATTCCTCTCACACCTATTAACAACTTACATGATTGGCTGGTAATTAGGCGATGTCTTTCCATGTTCGACTTCAGAACATTTTTCCACATGGATCGACTTGTACATCGGGCAAAGATTGAACAGGTTTGAAGATCCCGGATCTAGTTTCATCCATCCGGGCTGCGATATATTTAGGAAGATAAAGACATCAAATCTACATAGTAGCTGCACATATAATCATCCAAGCCAAGGGATGATGACTCTACAAGAATCACCAGTCTGCAACAACAGACGATTATTTATCCTATGTACATGAAAGTGAATTTATAAACTGAGCATGGGAATGCCTGCCTTAGCTAGATCATGAAAATAACATGAATATGATGTGTTATATTGTATTTTATACAGGTCACCTTCCAGTTCGAATACCTCAGATCCTCATGATAAACCATTTCACCCAACATCAAAAGATTTATGACCTCATGCTTTAGGGAGCAACTGTTCTATACATATTTGGGCACTGCAACCCCAATCACATATGTCGATAAAGCAAGAGCTCTTAAACCCCTAAAGTGTTGTTTCACACCCTAAAGAATCATGGTCAACTGATTACATCATTTCCCAGAGGTTCCACCTAAAAAACCACCCAAAACTGGCCAAAACTGGACCATACAGACTACTCCTTGGTCAAGGTGTGATTCATCTCACTTGCTACACACAGGAGGTGTCATGCATACTGAAAAGGCCTTCTGTGGTTTCTGATGAGTGAGAGTAGACAAATGGCAGAGATATTTTGCTAAGTGGAAACCCAGAGAATCTTCTAGAAACTTCTCATATGATGCTTGCCTCTCTAAATTCGCCCCGGGATGAGCAAGAGATCATGAAATCTCCAAGTGGAACCAAGAACTATTAGTGAAATGACACTAATAAAAAATCCAAAAGCTGACTCACCCCTCTACAAATATCTATAAATAGATCCCTCATCTGAGAGATCTAGAGGCTGGAATTTTGTAATTTGTAAGGAAGTGTTGTTGGTTTCTCTTTGAGAAGAAACATTGTATTGTTGATTGATCTTGTTTTTCATGAGGTGAAGAGGGCTTTCATGCTGGGAGGATGATGCTGGATCAGACAGCTGGGTTTTAATCCTCTCTTATATTTCTACTATCAATAAAGTTCTTTGAGTTTTCCTCCATATAATTGTGTATTTGTGAATCTTGTTATTTGTAGATGCAATTGTATGGTCAATGTATTTCTGATTCTACATTGTTTATGATATCATAGATCGAGATGCTTTGATAGTGTTTTGTTGCTTTTCCTCTACAGGTATTCTCTAAAGTAGGAGAAGAGTGGCAAGCTCTATCAGGGGAGGGAGGAAACAATTAAGGAGCCAAGAGGAAGGTACAGGTTGGTTTTCTTTGCTTCTCTCTTATCTATCATACATAAAGGAAATCTTGAAGCACTTTGAATTGTGTGTTTCTAAGATAGCTACCTGAATTAGTGGGACTAGCAGATCAAAAAGACACTAGTTTTCCTGGAAGCAAGCTGCCACATCTCTTCTCAGACATAAGCTATCATTGCCCTAGTTGGTTTATTTCCATTGTTGTTTGTAAGCATATTTTAGTATTTTACATTAATGAAATGAAGTATTATTTCCACTGCATCTCTGTGTTTATGGTTATCTCTGTAATTTGTTGTGTTCCTATTTAAATCTGGATCACCCATAGTTCCTTGTCCAAGCTTAAGTTGCACTTTTTGTAGTCTAAGTGACTAGTCCCTCCTCCCTGTCACCTGGAAGTGTGCATTACACAGTTATTGGGCCCTCTTCCTAGCTTATCATTTGTCCTAAGCACAAAACATGGAAACCAATGCATCATGCTAGACTATGAGGTTTTGGATTTGATGTCATCCTATCATGAGTGAATTGTAGGAATACGTACACTGATATATCATGGCAACATGAAAAATGGGATTGAGAAGGAGCGCACATGATAGAAGACTTACTTGTAGATGGATGAATGAAATAAGCACATCAAACAACAAGTGAAAGGAACACATGTGTAGAACCATCTTACAAAACCAAGACCATCAAATACCCCAGAACATGAAGCCATACATAGGAGAAGACAAAGCACACTTGAGAGTACATCCATCACTTAATAATGCAGCAACTTTACATGGCCACAACAACCAGCCTGTACACATCAAAGCATCATGTCAAGTTGTGTCATGAGGTTTCGATCCAAAATCACCACTATGGGCCATATCTGTTGTAATTGAATGTAATGTAAAGTGGAATTCCAATGGATGCACACAAGAAGTTGAAGATTGATGTCGAAAATTCATAGGAAGTTGAATGGTCATGACGGTAGTCCAAGAGTCACAAGGATCAAGCATCACCCTTGTCTATATATACCCCTCCCATTGTATGAGAAATGAATTTTCACCCTGGCTCCTGGTACATAGTCGTGACAGTTTTCTGCCAATTCTTTGACGAGCGAGAAGTGATTCCAATGTCCCACTACTGGGACTAGTGATGTATGGTGTACAAATGTGTCTTGGGACTCTTTCTTAATTCAGAAGCTTGTTAAGGCCAACAAATTTTCACACATGTTTTGTAGATGTTTGTATGACTACTCTTTAAACATTTGGAATGCATTTTTTTTTAACCTGTACTAAGATAGTTGAACTACTTTGGTTGTTTATTACTTACAGTGTTGAGAATAATCTGTATTGCTTATCACTGTTGTCTTGTACTTGTGAACTGCTCCACAGGATGTTAGACAAATCTCTCTTGTTTACTGGTTATAATGAACGTCACATCTATGTGGACTACTCTACTAGATGGTGTACGTGTTTTCCTTACACTGTTGTTTTAACGAATGCCAAATCCGCCATGCACTACTTTGTTGGGTGCTCAAAATACCCTTTCTAGTTTGCGTGTCCTTTCCTGTGAGGTACTACTAACTCTCATTTAGAGGCTCACTTTCTCTCCCCCTTTATAGTAAGAGAACTTGGACACAAGTTACATTATGCACTTACTAAGCATACTTACCTCGTTTTTTGAAGATACCAACATAACACTCTCAGGTGATGAACAACAAGAGCTAAGGTAAATCTATAAGTAAATGGCAACTTGGAAATCTTACTGGATAGGACTCCTACACCAAATGGTGTGAGGTTTAGTTGGGAATTCATACCAGGGAGATCCCTTGAAATTTGGTATCTCCAACATCGTCAATAGGTTCCACCGAGAATTTTTGAACCATGACTACAAAGCAATATAGTAGGAAGCATTAGGTAGATCTGCAAGTGCTATAGGAGGGTGAAGAAGTAGCTACAGGAGGAATTGGAACGTGAAAAAGGAGTCATAGTGGCTCAAAATTGTCTCAAAACTATCATGCACACACATAGTTATTTTTACAAGAGGTGACACCCTCATTCCTTGTTTTTACATCCACTTTCATGAGAATTCTACTTGAAATTGAGAGCCTATATCAAATCTTTTCAAGAAAAGATCACATATATTTTAGAACTAGGAAGAGCACCCGAATCAGATAAGGGAAACCACAATCTCCTACAAAGGTCCTTATCATTATTGATGGATCACCAAGTAAAGAAGAAGAAGTAGTACCTTGTGAAGGAATGGTTCAGGAGTTCACTCCTCCTAAAAGAAAACCCAAGTCACTTGTAGAGTCTACGGGTAGGCCCACCACTAGGTCAGAAACCTTCAAGAAGCCAAGGACACAAGATGCCTTTGTGAAAGAATAAGAAGTGAAGATATGGGAGGAATATGAGAAGCTAGAAGAGAGTAAGGGTAGCTACAAGAGCATAAAAAACAACTATAAAAGGAAGCCACCACCTCAAAGATAGTTGGAAAGGATCTACAAGAGCTCCAAGAGCCTGACCCACAACCTAGCTTGGCGTCCTACTACAAATTTATTGAAGGAGGAAGGATTATCCCTAAAAAATTACAATCCCACTCCTATATAAATTGGAGATAGAGAGAGGTGGAACCCACAGGTGGATGAAAATTTCTAGATCTAAGAATATGGATAATTTAAGCCTTATAGAGAAGAAATTCATTGAAATGGGTAAGGAATTAAGTGACTTGAGACTAAGGGAGCTGATTATGAAGGAGCATCTAGAAGTATAAAACACAAAGTTGACAAAAAGTTTGTAGGAGAAAGAAACACAACTTGCCACGATGGCAACTCTCTCTATGGAAGCCATGCAGTGCAAGAAGCCGTCAAACTCTTAAGCTCTCTTCCTCAAAGAACAATGGTTGTAGTATATATAAAAAATCTAACACAATATGGGTCTCTACCTTTTCCAGACTACAAGCAGTTTATTGAGTTTTGCAACCAAACTAGTATGGATGATAGGGAAAAGTCAGCTGGATTTAATATTCATAAATTCACTTTCATAGATCTAAATTTTTGGGATCCAAATTCAAGATTTGTATACATACCGCTAATGGCTTTAGCATCTTGGTTGCCTCATGAGGATACCAGGGATGGGGAGGTGAAAAAGGTAACGATAAGTGAGGATAAGAAACCCATGTATATCAGAGTAGAGCTAGTGAGCCATAAGGTTGTCATCATCAATCATAACATCATCTACAATGATGATACTTTAGCACCCAAATACATTGCTACCCATCAAGAAGAAATTATTCACTTTGAAGACACCTTTAGAATGTTGGGAACAAAGAGTCTGTATTATTTCCAGAGAAGATTATTGCCTTACCCCACAATCTACAAGGCAGAGAATATCACTCTCCTGAAAGTTTAAGGAATCCCTTGGAGAGAACACTATTGTACAAAATAATTATGGAGAGGATGAAAATTAGGTGGATAGGACTCAAACTCAGTCAACCCTTACAACAAGGAAGACATGAAACATAAGAGCATAGGGAGTGCATTGAGATAGAAAAAAATGCAGGTTTTTACCCATAAGAGGGAACACCATCTGAGGAGCCTTGGGATGTCAGAGAAGCCACAAAGGCCATGAAAGAGCTTCATGACTAGGTTTCTGAGAGGATGAAAAATCCCTTCAGGAGGGGGGTGATGATGAGTCCCATCAATAGGAACATTTTCAATATTATCATGCCATACTTTGGCCTTAAAACTGTGCTTTTCTCACACTAATTCACAAACTATTTTTTTATATTTATGCTTAGTAAGAGGAGTAAAAGGTTTTTTTCATAGTGTGTTTCCTAATATCATTTAATTTCAAGAAAAAACATCATTTTATAGGCAATTACTATGCAAGGGCTTGATGGAGACAACTAGGAGAGAATCTAAGGGGTTTGTCCATCACCTTAACTCGCGAACTCGGCTTGGGATCACAACATGCTCTCTCACCATTTCAAATTCATTCGCAACTGACTATCGCCTAGTACAAGTAAAGCTAAATAGGCACAAGATCTGCCATTTTCAAGATCAACAAGTAAATCACTCTTATTTTCAAGAGATTTTCTATAAACTACCCTTTTGTATAAATAAACAAGATGAAATGTTCATTAGGATTGAAACTTTTGATTCAACTAGGTGTAGTTATTGAGCTTAGAACTTGACATTGTCATTTTGAGATTTCATGTGATGCATGAAAACTTTACCTTTCGATAATGAGAAGTTGGTTATTGAGTTGCATTTAAGTTAGTTTAAGGGGGATGAGGTCGTTGGCTTTGGCCCCAACCCAGAGGCTTTGGTCCCTCTTTTTTACTTATGTTTTGTTCTTGATTCAAAATATTTCATATTTTATTTCATTTGAGTAGAGGTCAAGCTATAAAATCATATGGTTGAAAGATTCTACATCACCTCTCTTGTGAGAGAATGGGTGGAAGGATTAATAATCTCATTCCAAATATATTGTGTTTATGACTTCTTGAAAATAAATGAATGTTAGTTTTTCTGCTTTCAATTTTCTTTTTGTAGCTTAGAAGTTGGTTTAGTGATTAATGATCAATGGATGTATGCATGTGGATAGTTGTAGGGTTATTTTGATTTGCAAGGGAGGACACCTCTTCCACATCTATTTTGGACTCCTACATCTTCTCTTTCCACCCCTCAATTTTTTCTAAAATCTTTGTTTCCATAGTCACTTTTCCCAGTAAGCTTAGGACACGATGAGCATTCATCCTAGTGTAAGACAAGCCTCTGAGAGGTCATGGGATTGGCTAGGGGGGATCAATCCAACCTTCTTTCATTCTCTCTAACCTTCATCCACCTCTCCATACCCTCAAGACATCATTTTCACCCTAAAACGCCTCTTGGAACCCCTCCTATAGAATTAGAGGTCCTCCTATAGCAATACAAGACCTCTTGTAGCAGCACCTATAATAAGCCTATAACACCACTTTTTTTCTCCAATTTTTATCCCCACTGCAACTTTAGCCCATTTAGGATGAATAATGACCCCAAGTTGTGATTTTATGATTAGGGGAATCTCCTAGGCAACTCCAACCATTCCTTTTCCTCACTCCAAAACAGAGTAGAATTAGTTTTTTCAAATCAAAATTATGATGCAAGTGAGGTTTCTAATTTTCAAGCAAGTGTGAAATAGGTAGATGATACATGCAATTACTTTGGTATTTTGATTAATTATGTAAGATAAAGTAACTTTATTTCTACAAGCATTTTAGGCCTCATCCTTCCATGAAATGATTAATTAGCATCTACAAGTTGAGAAAATGGCATTTCCACTTTCATAATTAGAATTAATTTTCAATTGTACTTTCATCAAAAAGCTTTCACTATGGTTCAATAGGAGGAATGGTACCTAAGAAATTTGATCTAATGTCATGACTGAGGGTGGCATCAGTAGAATCCAATCTATTGTGCATATAGCACTAGCACCTACAAGTTTGTACAAACCCCAGGTTAATAATTTGAGTCGAGGAACCCTTGGGAGTTGCAACATTCGTGGTGAAATATGAGGGATCATCACCTAGAATGATTCCCTGGAGGTTGATGCAGCTAAAAATAAAAGTAATAGCATAATTGGGCACATTCATCAGGAAAATGTACCAAAAAATGCAAAATATGTCTAGGACAAACACATTTAGGACGTGGGAAAAACCCAAGGCATGAGCTCCACCCCAGTTTCATGGCCATCACCTTTGCTCCTATATGCCCTATGTGAGCCTCCTCTATCATTCAGGAACCCATAATTGTCACAACCCCTAGTGGGAAATGAACTACCCCACTTCAAAGGGTGTATCAACTACTATACTTTACATATCATGCTCTTATTCCTTCAGCCTCGAGCATCTAATCAAAGAAAAACCATAAAAGGAAAAAGGCATATAGAGAAGGGTTGAAAAATCAATTTTGGGTAACTCATGTACCACGATTTCTCTCTCATATACATTATATACCTAAGTGTGGGCTTCCCTTTATTAGCCATGCTTGTACCTTGGCATGTGAGCCAGGAATTCCCCCTTCATCCCATACTCCATTACATCACTTTATCACATGCCACCACCTTTTGAAAGATGTACCTTATTGAGAGATGGCAATAAGAAATTCTAGTTTAATTTGTCCTTGAATTAAACCATGGCTTAAAATTGAATTCTATTCTCATAACAACTTGTAAATAGTTAATTACATTTAATTAAATTATTTAGATTAGGAATTTTGAGTTGGAAGTATTTTTGTAGTCAGGTATATAACTCCCTAAATTTTAGGGGTCCATGATGATTTTATATCAGTTGTGATTAGATAACTCAGTTTGACTGAGTTATAGCTTAAACTAGTTCTAACTATTTGTGGAACTAGTAGAGGTCTAGTAGTGAGTTGGTGCACTAGTGCATCCTCAGTGCTACTCCAACTAACTTAAGATTCCCTCAGGAGAAACTCATGCATGTCAATTCAGAGAAAGACCTAGTTGAGACTAGAGTGTAGGGACAGTGTACTATCAATTGTAGCATGATCCAAGTTGTACAGATCGTGCATGCAATCAAAAGTGGACATTGTTTTAGATTTCGTAGTTATGGAAGAAGTAATTCCCAACTAAATATGGCATATTCCTCTTAGGAATTGCGCAAGGAAATAGGGTCTTAGCGGGCAACATAAATTGGCTAAGTGTTTGTCAGTGTGGGCTTGTGAGGAAGATAGTTGATCATACTTGTGCAGAAATTGTTCTTGTGAGAACAAGCTTTGTATTATCACTCAGATTTTTTATTAATGCAATAGATAATCGAGGTTTTGAGCAACATTTTTCCCCAGAGAAACAATTGTGTTATGTGCCTTTGATTATCTCCCTCTTATCGATTATTGTTTTCATCAATCTATTGGTTTATTTTGACTAAAGAGTAGAGTAGATTCTTACCTTTTGTTTTAGTACATTCCATGAGCTATGAATCTATAGGAAAATATATATTGTATCAAAGCTGAAGACATTATACCAGAGGAGATTTTGAAGTTTTGAGTTTTAGGTTACATGTGAAATTAAAATTTTCAATACATACATCAGGATCGAAAAATGGCTTTCTATGGTTTGAGGCTTAAGCATGCCTTGGAAGAAAACTCAAATTATATATCCTAGAAGGATAAGATGGAGGTTGTGTTGGAGGATAATGGCCTCAAGGAATTCATTCAGCAAGACATTCCTAAGACAACTACATCAGATGCACATAATCTAGCTGAATGGAAGAAGTTTGTGGCGAAGGTGAGGCAGATAATCCTTGAGGGATTTCAAGACTGCATTGTCTCGAGTCTCCATGTGAAGGAAACCTTGTATGATATGAGGAAAGCATTGACAGAACTATTCTAGAACAATAATGACCATAGGATGTTCGCACTAAAAGACAAACTTCGAAAAATCAAGATGGAGAAAGGGGCTACCATTCCAAAATAATTGACCAAGTACACTCATTGTCATGATGAGCTTGGAAGTGCTGGAATAACAGTTATCAATGATGATATGGTGAGCATAGCTCTCCTAGGCCTTCCCAAGAGTTGGAATAGATATCAGGAATTTGTCATTGGGAGGGATAAGCTTCCAAATTGGGAACAACTATGGTCGGATTTGTTGTTGGAGGAGATCAGAACGAACATTAGAGATGCTTCCTCATTAAACACTGATGATGAGGAAAACTGTGCCTTAGCAGGTAAGGCAAGGAAGGGGAAAGGGAAGGCTTCCCATTCCAAATTGAATTATTTCCATGGAGGTAAGAAGAAAGACATGTAAAAAGTTAAGTGCTTTCATTGTCATGAGCTGGGACATTTTGCTACAAATTGTGTACTCAAGAAGTCCAAGACGAAGTCCTCAACAGGAGCAGTAGCGGAGTCTTTGGCCTATCAATTCAAATTGGAATTTAGTGTCATTACATGTATGGTGTCACCAAGGATGGGTATTGTATGGTACCTTGATAGTGGAGCTTCATTCCACATGATTGGTGACAAGGAGTTATTCATTAACTTGGAGGAGAAGGATCTCTAGATGCATATCGAGATGGGTGGCAACAGGAGGTATAGTGCTACTGGATTGGGCATGGTTCATTTTCAGAGGGAAAAGGGTACTCCTCTCACCCTGAGAGATGTCATGTAAGTGCCCAAGTTGAAGAAGAACTTAGTATCAGTCATTGTGCTTGAGGATAGAGGCTATGATGTGATTTTATCAAAAGGAAAAGTGTTCCTTGAACATATAGCCACGAGTCAAGCAAAGAAGATAGGGATTTGAGTTAAGAATCTCTATAAGTTGGAGGTATAGGATTCTACTGATTTAAGCATGGAAGATGAGAAGGTGCAGAGTTGAGACATTGGTGAGTTAACATAGGAGATTAGGTCACTTGAATCAAGGGGCTTTGAAAATCATGCAGCAGATCTCTACTGGTCTTCTCAAAGGTATGCTAGAGCAAGTTGATACATGCAAGGGGTGTACTTTGGGAAAATACACCAAGGCTTTCTTTCACAATAGAGACAGTCAAGTAGAGGTGATTCTAGAGAAAGTCCATTCAGATGTGTGTGGACCATTCTCGATAGCATCCATGGCCAAACATAGGTATAATTTTATTTTTGTTGAAGGATTTTCTCGTAAATGTTGGATATTTTTCATGCAGAAGAAGGATCACAATTTCACAAAGTTTTTTGAACTTAGAGTATTGGTCAAGAAAGATTCTAGCAAGAAAGTAAAATCTATGAGGAGTGATAATGGTGGTGAGTATGTCTCAAACGAGTTTAACAACTTCTATTCAGAAGAAGGGATAAAATGGGAGTTGATGACACCCCATAACCCATAGCAGAATGGGGTGGCCAAGAGGAAAAAGAAATGCATTGTAGAGGCAGCACAAATGATGTTGCATAATGAGGGCCTACCACTATGCTTGTGGGTTGAGACCTAGAACACCACAATTTATTTTAGATTGTAAGTCACATTTGAATCTTGAGATGAGAAAACTAGAGGAGTCTTTATCTGGTAAGAGATAAGATGTTGGTCACTTCAACATTTTTGGGTCATCAATATATTTGGCATATGACCAAGGATGCACACAAGAAGCTTGTGAGGAAAACAAAGTTGGGGATATTTGTGGGGTACAATGATACACCTCACAACTATTGGGTGTACTTGCTGACCAGCATGAGGACATTGGTTCATAGGGATGTCAAATTCGATGCGAAGAAGGCCATGCGAGTTTCCCTTGAGAGGGAGCTTTAGCTATATGTAGTTGAGGAGATTTTATCTCCTAAGGTTAAGGAGCCTTAGATTGATGTGGAGTAGCCGCATGCATATGATTTGGGAATGGAGGAAACCACTTAGGTAGAGTATTCTAGAGATGAGAGAACACGCACCAGAGAAGCTGACAGGTTATTGCATGATGCACGGGAGAAAGTGGGAGCATACACATCTCAGCACAGGCAGAGGAGGTCACCCAAGAGGTACACTAGATACATGGCTCTTATGAGTGGATGTGCTCAGACAGATCCATCTTCCCTTGAGGAGGCAGTGGAGCAACCAACTTGGGTTGATTCCATGGTGGATGAGTATGAATCCACAATTCATAACAGTGTTTTAGATGTGGTCCCAAGACTGGAGGACAAGTTAATGGTGAGATTCTGATGGCCTTACAAGGTAAGGAAAGTTGCAGATGGTAATGTGGAGAAGCATAAGGCTTTGTTTGTGGCCCATATATTTTCACAGGTAGAGGGGATTAACTACAATAAGACCTTTTCTCCTGTTGCAAGGTACTCTTCTATAAGATCTATATTAGCACTATTAGTGCAGATGGGTTGGAAGATACATTAGATGGGTATCAAGGCAACCTTCCTT
This sequence comes from Pinus taeda, assembly GCA_000404065.3. Taxonomy (NCBI): domain Eukaryota; kingdom Viridiplantae; phylum Streptophyta; class Pinopsida; order Pinales; family Pinaceae; genus Pinus; species Pinus taeda. The sequence goes on along the minus strand of APFE030043561.1, from coordinate 6,345 downwards.
AATGGAAACATTGAGGAAGAGGTGTACATAGAACAACATGAAGGTTTTTAGACCTTCGACCGTGAGTTGCATGTGTTCCAAACCAAGAGAAAATTAAATGGGCTAAAGAAAACACCCCATGCTTGGTACACTATGATCAATAGACACTTCACTGTGTTGGGCTTCACCAAGAGTAAAGAGGATGTGAGCCTGTACCACATAGTGGTGGAAGATAAATTGTTGATCATTGTGTTATATGTCGACAATTTGATTTTGATAGGTGATGATCAGTTGATCAAGTCTTGCAAGAGAGTTTGAGAAGAAGGACATGGGGTTGATGTATTACTTTCTCTACATGGAAGTATGACAGGGTGATGGGGAATTGCTTATGTCTTAGGGAAAGTATGCCAACAAAATACTCAGGATGTTCCACATCAAGAGAAGCAAACCCATGGAGAGTCCTCTACCACGAGACTAGAGGAAGGATGATGCTACTTCAGGAGAAGTAGTGGAAGCTACTATTTTTACAGCTAGTTTGTGGGTTCACTCATGTATCTAGTGAACACAGGACTAGATATGTGATATACGGTTTACCATCTTAGTCAAGTGATGTTTAGGCCTACCAAGTTGTATTGGGAGGTAGCAAAGCATGTGTTGAGAAACCTTAAGGGCACTACTCAGTATGGATTGTGGTATAGATGGATAGAGGGAGTGAAGCTCCTAGGCTACACTGGCACATATTGGGCAGGGAGCCCACCTGATAGGAAGAGAACATGAGGAGGGATATTGAGTATTGTGTTAGCAACAGTTTCTTATTACATCAAGAAACATAGATCGATTGTAGTTAGTTCAAGAGAGGTAGAGTACATGGGTGCAAGTCAGGAAACACGTGAGTCCATCTGAATGATGTAGACTTTAATTTTTTTGTTTGGTCAGCAGATGGATCCAACTGTGATTTACTATGATAATCAGAGTTGTATCAAACTCTCTGAAAATCTCGTTTTTCATGATTGGTCAAAGCAGATAGATATCTGATATCATCATCTTCAAGATTCAGTATTAAGGTGGATTATGTTATTGGAGTACATTCCCACAGAGGAGCAAGATGCTGACATTTTGACAAAGGCATTATCAAGATGTAAATTCAAGTTTCACATAAAGAGGATTTGAGTAGCCAATAATCCATTTCTTTTTGAGAGAGAGTGGTGAGAAATGGCAATAACAAATTCCAGTTTAATTTTTCCTTCAATTAAACTAAGAATTAAAATCGAATTCTATTCTCATAGCACCTTGTAATAGTTAATTAATTTTAATTAACTTAATTAGATTAGGAATTTTGAGTTGGAAGTATTTCTGTAGTCATGTATATGTTCTCCCTAAATTTTAGGGGTCCAGGATGAGTTTATTTGAGTTGTAATTAGATAACTCGGTTTGATTGAGTTATAGACACTTAAACTAGTTCTAACTATTTCTGGACCTAGTAGAGGCCTAGTAGTGAGTTGGTGCACTGGTGGATCCTTAGTGCTACTCTAGCTAATTGAAGATTCCCTCATGAGAAAATCATGCATATTAGTTTAGAGAAAGACCCAATTGAGACTAGAGTGTACTATTAGTTGTAGAATGATCCGAGTTGTATAGATCATGTATGAAATCAGTAGAGGACCTAGCTTCTGGTTATGCAGTCATGAAATAAGGAATTCTCAATTAAACATGGGATATTCCTCTCAGGAATTGCGTAAGGATATAAGGGCTCACCAGGCTATGGAAATTGGCTAATTGTTTGTTAGTGTTGGCTTCTGAGGCAGAGAGTTGACCATACTTGTGCAGGAATTGTTCTTGTGAGAACAAGATTTGTATTATCACTAAGGTTTTTTATTAACGTAATAGATAGTCTAGGTTTTGAGAAGTATATTTCCTGAGAGAAACAATTGTGTTATGTGTCTTTGATTATCTTTCTCTTATCGATTATTGTTTTCATCGATCTATTGGTTTCCTTTGTTTAAAGAGTAGAATAGACTCTTGTCCTGTGTTTTAGTACATTATAGGAGCTATGAATCTACAAGATAATCTACATACCTTGGAAATATCACCACCTCTAAAAGTGGAAACCCCCTAATATGTTACCTACTTAACCCCCTTGAAGCCTAGAGACATTAGCGCATTCCAAAGCCCACTATGGAAGGGTATGTCATTATGAAGTGTCCACCTATTTTCCATTGTTTGTAAATTGTTCAACTTGATTTCCTTAATGAATTATTGTACTGGAAGGTGAGAGGACACCTTGGATCTTATCCAAGATTGTAGATGGTTTCCATTTCAGGTTTTTTCTCCCTATATAGGGTCCTAACCCTCCATATGGCTACATTGGCACACGTATTGTGCATGTATAGAGCCATGGGCCTCCACAGTAGTATAAAACACTCCATGGATCCCTAGAGATGCTTAGAGATTGCTATAAATTCACATATTAGATGAGGAATATGCACCTGGTTCATAATGTCCGAAGAGCCGCATAGTTGTTCCATCCACTTGGCATATGACCGAGGACATATATTATGTTTTGGAATAACTTATTCCATAATCAGATCCCTTGCACATGGTCTCCAAGCATATTCAATCTACTTGAAGGCCCATGAGGTTATTAGTGTTCCCCGACACCCATTGGTAGCACCACAGGTTTATTATGTGGAGAACAAGGGGCCAACCCCATGTCTACTATTGTTTGGAGTCATATTTATCATCATGAATCATATGGACTTCATCAAGCCTCTTTGAAATCCAGAAAACATGTATTATTGATCATTCGACCTCTTGAGAGGCGTACTCTTTTGTTTATGAGCTAGTTTAGTGGGTTTGTCCCCAAAAGTTAGTTACTTTGCACATTACTTTATTATAGTGGCTAATGTAGGCCTAATTAGCTAAATCAAACTCATTAAAAATGTATAAATACAAGTGATGTGAATTAATTTTACATCATCACTTGGATTGATCATACTCTCTTGTCATACTTTCTCTATTCTCTTTGGAGGATGAAATTGGATGGATGGATGAATTTTGATGTTTGGATATCTTCATTTTTTACATAGAGCTTCTATATTGGCATATCATGATGATTGGATATAATTTTTATCACATGTAAGTTCTCTTTTAATTCTATTTTGTCATTCTTTTATACGTCACATAAATGATGTTAGGGTTTTCAATATACTAGTTCGAAATCTTGTTCTGTTTCTTAGGAAAAAGGGTATAAATTTATGTTTTGTTAGCATTACATCATGCTATGGTCCATGTTTGAATAAGTGAATGTTCCCAAATATATTTCATTTGAAAATTATCTTGACAAGTAATCATATATTGCACATTGAAGTATAAATACATTGAAGCAGTTTTTCTCATGCCCTAATTGACATGCCAAATTTTTCTAAAGGACTCCTTAATAGAATAAAACCATCCTAAGCATTGAAATCATCTTCAATACATTCCCCCAAAAGGATTAGGCACTGATCCTCCATAGGTGATCACCTAAAAACATATTTTTCTCACCTTTCACTCTTTGTCTCTAGGCCTAGCCTACATACGTCACCTAAGGCATAACTTATCTCACTATATAACCATCCAATAACTTCGATTTTTGGTTCACATCTCCAGTAGTGTTTTCTCTTGAGGCCTTCCGAATTTGAAGCAAATCTGACAGTGGGATCTTGAGATATTATAAGGCCTAGCTAGACAGTTGTTTCTTGCCATAGGTTTCCCTTGGCTAGTTACCTCATTGGGATCATTTCATTACCTTTCATTAAAAATTATTTCATTGGTACCATTATCCTCTATAATTAGGTTAAGTACATTATTTGTTGCTCAATCCTATCCCCTTGACCTAATTTGTGGTCCACTTGGTCCACTGTGATCCCATAAATTTTGGAATGTAATTATTCAAAGACCATTTGGAAACTAAGTCTTCATAAGGGTTTTTAGGACTAGGCACCTCTTTAAGGAGTCTCATTTCGAAAACCTAGCCCGTAAGATGCTCTAGCACCTTCTTCAAGAACCTTTCATCTTGCCTCTTGGGAAAGGAAGCCATATATTGAGCCTCTCTTATGAATATGCCTCTTTAGGAATCACTCTTTTCCCTTTATTGACTAATTCATATAGGCGATTCCCTCGATATTGAGTCTCTACTCATTGGTGAAATTCCATAAAGATATGGAACCATAGCTAAGGTGAGAGTGGGTTATTTCTATATTGTTTCCCTTAATCTGGTAGTAACTCTCTAAGGATCCCCTTTTAGGACCCTTGCTAGTTTGAGTGGTAACAGACCCCACTTCCATAATTAGAACTTGGAGGTTAGGTCATGTCATCGTCACACTCATGTCATGTTTACTCTGACGCACTTATGAATTTTGGTAAATGTGCAAGCAGGTGCTATAAGGTGATATGAGAGATTCCATGTTCAAACACTTGGACTCGATGGGATGCAAGTGATTTTTATGCATGAATTTTAGTCGTATGCATGCATTGTAGTGCCTATGGTTGTCATGTATATAGTCTGTGTTATGTTTTTTATTATTATCCATGATGTGGGATGTTAATAGAATAATCTCATTATGAGTATATAGATGTATATCGTGCTAATCTAGACTGTTTTGTGTAGATGAGATAGCCTCCCCTATGTAGGAATTTACAGGGTAAGTTCCTCAGACAGAACACCAAAAGGACACCGCTCACAAACAGATCACAGATCAATACACCAGTATTTTGACGTGGTTAAAACCCTCAGAGAGGGAAACAGTCCACGGCCTGCGCCAACGTGGCTACTACAGGCAATTTATTAATAAAAGAATGAAAATTTACATAAGCTTCTCTCATGCACGGTTAACCTACAAATGACCCTCCATGCGCTTTAAATAGAATTCATGGACGAATCGGGTGTCAAGCCACGGATCAAGTGTCGGTAATACCGAGGAGAGAATGAACCGTCGGATCACTACATATCGTGACCGTCGGATTGTAAGTTACAAAATGTACAACGGTAAAGAAACACACTTTACCTACCTCTATACCTAACTCTATACTAGACCAAGTTGAACTTAACTATTCCTATGTGTCGGAATATCCTAACATCCCCCCTTAAGAACAACTTGGGATAGGATTGAAGGATTTACAAATATGACACAATAGGAGAAGGAAGGAGGCACTAGAGCCTATCCCCCCTTAGTGACAACTTCCTGAACTCCAAGTATATATCGAAGTTTAGTGAACTTCACCTCTGTGAGAGCCTTTGTGAAGATGTCTGCAACCTGATCATTTGTTGAACAATATTGCACTTCAAGAACATGGTCATGAATGATATTTTTGATGAAGTGCATGTGAAGTTCAATGTGTTTTCTGCACTGATGCTGAACTGGATCTTTGCAAAGCTGAATGGCACTTTGATTATCACACCAAAGTGTAGTCGAATGCTGCTACTCAAAGCCAAATTCTGATAGGATCTGACGAAGCCACAAGGCTTCCTTACTAGCTTCCATGGCACCACGATACTCTGCTTCTGCTGACGAAAGAGAAAATGGCAGCCTGTTTCTTACAAGCCCATGTAATAGGTCCTGAACCAAGAGTGAAGACATAACCGGCAGTAGACTTCCGATCATCAGGGTCACCAGCCAAATCAGAATCAGTGAAACCAACTAATAGAGGAGCTGCTTTGGCACTGTAATGAATCCCAAACTGTACTGTACCTCGAACATAACGAAGTATTCTTTTAGCTGCTTTCCAATGACTTTCACGGGGGTTTTGCATAAAACGAGCAACAAGGCCAACAACAAAGGAAAGGTCAGGACGAGTATGGGTTAAATACAAGAGTTTTCCTACAAGTTGACGGTATAAGGTAGCATCAACTTCAGGAGAAGTACAAGAGACTGAAAGTTTGACTCCAGACTGAAAGGGAGAAGGAGCTGGCTTACAATCTTCCATGTGAAAATGACGAAGGATATCACAAGCATACTTGGACTGGGAAAGGGAAATACCCTCCTTGGATTGCAAGACTTGAAGACCGAGAAAATAGTGTAAGTGTCCTAAGTCTGTCATTTCAAATTTCTTTTTAAGGCTGGACTTCATATGGTTTATAAGGTTGGGATCACTACCAGTAAGAATAAGATCATCAACATAAAGAACAAGGATGATAAGAGAGTTGCCCACTTTCTTGGTGTAGACAGTATTGTCAGAATAACACCTAGAAAAGCCAGATTCTAAAAGAAAGCTATCCATGTTGGCATACCAAGCCCAAGGAGCTTGCTTGAGACCATAAAGAGATTTCTTAAGTCGACATACAAGGCTGGAGTCTGTTTTGATGAAGCCAATGGGTTGTTCCATATA
>APFE030043559.1:64692-75023 GCA_000404065.3 Pinus taeda | reverse complement strand
GCTGCAACTCCTGGGACTCCCTTCTTTAATTTTATCAACCCGGTAGTTCGTAACAAACTTGGAAGCGACAGTGCTGTATGCATAAGTACTAGCTCTTGCCGCAGTTGTCACTTGGTCAGCTGGCACAAGTCCGCTAGGAGCTTAAGCCAACTTCTATGAGCTCTTAGAAGAAGCTTTTTAACTGATGGATGAAAGCTAACTCAAAGGAGGCTAATCTACTTGCAGCAAGAAGTGAAAAGCGAAAAGGAAATGCAAACCCTAGCAAACCCTAATTTTACCAACTAGCCCTACTGAAGTGAAAAAGAGGATGCAAGCTACTGAAAGAGATGCCATTGAATTCTAGGAAGGTAAAATGTATGTGTCTAAGTTATCACTATCTGAAGAAAACATCTTTTTTTATTTTTTAATAAGTTGTTAAAATTATCATGCATCTGCTTTTAACTGGCTTTTGACTGTGCAGAGGTGGATTAAGGAGGAGAAATGCTTGGAAGAGGTCAGGAAGGTTCAGAGAGGGTCTAAGTAGTCCCTAACACTCTTCCCCAGAGTCTCACAAGGTTTGGCTATCAGGAAACCTCACTTGTGAGCTTCTATAGGAAGTCTGCAGGGGTTCTACAGGAAACTTCAGGATTTCTACAGGAAACTCCAGAATTTCTACAGGAAACTTGGAAGTCGGTTTTTTAGGAGGTGGATGAGTGAGGGAAGGTGCATGGATGGATCTGGAGGTAGGATAGGGTTCTAAAGCGGCCTAAGGATTGGAGGATGGAGTGGTGAGGAGGTGTAGAAGGTTGACTTGGCTTGAAGAAGGCTAAGGCAATAATTGCACAAAAACTAGGGTTATGTGAGCAAATGTGGCAAACGTGAGGTAAGGATTCTAAGTAGAGGGTGGAGTGGATGGCGCCGATGGAGAATAAGTAGATGAAGGAGTGGTACAGGTGCTCTGCAAGTCGTTTTTCCAATCTGAACCAACAAAGACTTGTAAATTCAAAGACCTAGTTACGTTGACCTAATTTGCTAGTTGTTAGTAAAGAGAATGAACAGAAGTGTGACATGCAATGAAACCATGTATTTTATCTCATGCAACTAAGAAAACGAAAGTCTAAACTTGTAACCAACTTCTACCCATGAAAATCAAACACTAGTCATTGCTGGCAAAGCAAAATCAGTGTTTTTGTGGGCAGCAAAGTCATCCTAGTCATAGCTCCTGATCCCACTAAGGGAGAGGTGAAACCACAGATGTTTGATGGCCCTTTTCTTGAAGCTTTTTATGTTAACAACCTATCAACTAGATCTGAGCATGAAAAACTATTTTACTCATCCAAAAACAACCTAAATAACAAAACAAGATTTAAATCTAAATAGCAGATTTTATTCTAAGAATGCAGCAAAGACACATGAAAGTAAACAAAGGAGATACTGGGCGCTTGAGATGGGCCCAACCCCAAGAGCTACAGCCTCCTAAGAGAGATTTACAGCTGGTGCAAAGTTGGATTCATCTTTATTGATCAAAATAAATGTTACATTCCAAAAACTTTCCACAAAGAGAACTTGAAAATGTGCTGAAAGCAAAGCTAATCTATTGCCTAAAAATCGAATTACAAAATGACTAACTATTGGCTAACCAAAATGACTAACTACTAGCTATCTACTGGCTATCAAATGGCTAACCAAAATGAGGCCCTAAGCCCTCTCATTTATACAAATTGAGGACCCCAACAGTCCTCCTAAACTTTAGGGACTCGGATGCCCAAGACTTGTAGTTAACAGCAGTCCTACTTGACTTGCTTGGTTGCCCTTGTGTTAATTGATTTGGTGGCCCTTGAACTCCGAGCTGATGGTGGAGAATTCGAGGTAAGGGCCCATAAATGAAGGGAACACCTTCCTAAAAATACTCTCCACGAATTTGCTGCCAAGTGCCATTTCAACCATTGAATTGGTCTCAACTGACCAAAAAGGCTACACAAAGACACATTAGACTTGTTGGCTAATGACTAACCAATTCACTCTATTAGCATAAATATAATAAAAAACATGCAATAAACTAATGAGAATGGTGGATTAATTCGAATTAGGAGGTTGAATAAGCCCAAATAATCATCCATTTTTGGGGCTCATCAGACATCGACTCAAGCTTTATCAGAAACCATTAACAAGAGAGGAATTCGTCAAAATATTTCAGGATAATTCAGAACTGAAGATGGTCAAGAAGAATTCTTCTTCTCTTCCACCTTAGAAATTTTCATTCAATTTGTTTTTTTTTGAAAATAAATATATAATATATATATTAAATAGTATATATATATATATATATATAATATATATATTATTATATTATATATATAATATATATATATATTATATAAATATATAATATATAACGAACAAAATATAATAATAATTATATGTGTATATAGCATATATACATACATATAATTTTTTTTTTGTATAAACATGAAAATCGACATGTTGTTTGGCATGTTTATATAGAAAATTTAAAGTGAAAACTAATTTATTGGCACTTCAAATTTTCTTTTCAAAAAAATATATAATTAAGCTCATCTACTAAAGTTTTCTTTCTCTTAAGCTACAGAAACAACAACTTTCCGTAGCTCGTCCAAATTTCTGTAGCTTGGACAAGTTTCCGCAACAAAACGAATTTTTGCAGCCTAATAATTTTAAAGACTACAAGAATGCTTGGTGATCTAGATTAAAGGACAGTTGACAATGATGCACCTGCAGAAGATCAAAGGACACCAAATGAGGTTAGCAACAGAAAATTAAAGGTATGGGTTGCTTTAATTTAACAATAGGGAAAGATATATGGCATGTATGAATAAGAAAATACAATACTAAAGTGCAATCGTTATAACCTAAGAGTAATGGCCGTTTAACAAAATATCATATGCCACCAATCTAGAAGTCATACCACGACCTTGCGCCAAATATGCCAACTTAATTACCAAATCATAAGTTTGAATACGCCCAACGGTCGAATCCATTTCCATAATCCTTTTGATAATCCATCCATTCTTCCCTATTCCTACACTCCTCTATTCATTCACCATCACTCCATCTTTCTGCCAGTTAGCAAACCCCACCAGTTCCATTTTCCTATCAAGGTAACCAATCTTCAAGGCGACGCATCCTTTAGCATGGGGGTAATTGTTTGAACAGAGCCAGCAGGAAAGAAATTCCTAGAAGGGTACCCTCAAACTAGGGAGATGCTATAAAGAAGACAATGGATGCAGTTCATTGAGAAGTTTAGCAGTTTCCACAAAGAGGTAACCAAGACATTCACATGTTCCTTCGATGGAATGGAGGCCGAAATTGGGGATATCAAGCTCATGGTAACAGAGTCTATGATCGCTGAGGCCACTGAGTTTCCAAGGCATGGAGAAAAATGGTTTAAAATAAAGGGATTGATAGTGAAGACTAGAGGGTTTTTCTTAAGAATCCAAACATGGACATAACAGTCTACAAAAAAGGTATTCCAAGCTCTTCTCTTAAAGATAAATGGAGAAACTTATTGCTTGTGCTTCAAAAGTTTATCACTTGCGAGGGTAGGTTTGGATAGATGTACTCTTATCATATTAGAATGATGATGCACTTCCTGGAGGATCATCAGATGAATATTCCCTATTTTCTCTTGAATAGCCTCAGGAAAATGGCTACAAATGTTCAGAAGAACGTTCAATGCATAGAAAACACCATGTACCATCATGGTCTGGTGAAAATATTGGTTGAATTTCACCTCCAAAGTACAAGGGATGACTGGGAAAGTTTCTTGATAAGGAATCATTTCGAGGAAAGATCCCCAGAAAAACCAAGTAGTAGTAGGACCCTAAGGGGGAGGAAAAGAACCATAGAAATGACAAAAGAATAGGCACCTCGAACTTAGAGAGAGGTAACAGAATAAGAGCTACCCATAGTCAAGATTTTGTAGAGAATGAAGAGGGGAAACCCTAGAAGAAAGAAAGCTAGCCTGGGAAAGGAAGAAATCTCATGAATTGAAACCTCTCCTCTAAGAGGAAAATCAGAGGATAAAAGGAGGAAGGTGCAGAAAACACAAACCCTAGGGTTGAGAAGAAGCACAAGGCTGAGAAAAACTCAACAAACCACACCAAAAATCACAAAATACATCAACCTGGAGGAAAATGAGTTGACTGAAGAAGAGCCAACAGAAAACACTCCGACAAAGATTGAACCAATAGAGGATGAGCCAATTGGAAGCCCTGGGGATTCTCCAAAAGGGTCACCAAGATCATCACCATAGCCTTATAGCTCACCTCTAGGGAGCCCAATACGTAGCCCAAGTATTGACCCTGCACAACAAGAAATATATGACTACATAGAATTACTAGAAAGGAAGGTGACAACAAGAAAGGAAACAATACACAGCCTTGGAGAAGGAAGCAACCATGCAAATGAACAATCGACCTCTAAAATCTTGAAGCAGGAGATCTTTGAACTAGAAACATTGAATCGATATCTTAAAAATGAAAATCAAGCCCCGAAGACACAGAGTGAAATAAATATCGCCAAGAGTGATAATTTAATCTTACATCTGAGCCTGTGGTATAAGAAAAACAAGAAGATGAAAAAGGAGAACAAAATTATGCAAAGAGAGATAACTAGTTTAAAGTACAAAATCCTAATGAGGAAGCCCATAATTCCAATCTCTGTCAGAAAGAAGAAAGCAGTGAAAAAGGGAAATAACAAACAAGAGACATCAGAAGTCAAAGAGGAAGTGTATGAGGAAATACAATATCTCTAGTCCAGGGGAATGTAGAGTTTGAAGATTGCTTTTTACCCAATAATACTCTCTTTTTCATATATATGCACCACTCAATAAAACCATATCTCCAAGGTTTTGATGAAGGTATGCATTAGTATGTTTTCTTGTTCATATTCAGCTGAATACCCTATTTTTTTAATTAAAGTTGCAATTAGCTACCGAATTGATGTGTTTCTGCGGCTAGTCCAGGATTTCATAGCTGCCTTCATTGTCCGCGAGGTTTCAGAGCTCCAGTTCAGAAACGAAAGGTGCAGATGGATAGGAGGTGATTCCCTCATGAATACCTTCCTATTCACTCGAAACCATTTTCCAAAGGTGGCATAGGAGATCACAGTCAAACCTCGAGTCAACTGTCAAATTAACGTAGCACAAAGCCGAGATAAGCTGAAACCTTATCATTTTTCTTTCGAAATAGCAAAATGACGGTTTCACGATATAAGATTAGGTATGGTTAAGAGATATTAGGCTTAGAATTCTCATACAGTTATGCAAAAGACATGTTATAAATTCAATTGCTGCACTGGTATTTGGGGGCATGCCATATGAAATGTTTTTTGAACAATTTATGATTTCCGTGTGAATGAATTTGGTTTCTGTGTGCAAGTATTGTACTGGTCTAAAGCTCTGAACTAATATGTTGAGGGCCCCTGCAATCAATGTCAGGTTTTGGTCAAATGCAATATGATTTCTTTCAATTATTCAATTACTCCGTTTTGTGTGGATATATTGTATAATGATTTCAAATCGTTACCTGCATAAGAATTCTACTTCGCTTTATACCTAGATTAGACTATTGTTTACTTTGCTTTATACTTGGTACTACACAATTATTTTCTTTTCTTATTATCCAGCATAAATGTTGCTTGGATTACAGTGCTTGAACAGAAATTGAACAAGTGAGAAGACTTCTAAAACAATTGAGTTCAAAAGTAATTCCTTCATAGATGCTAGAGAAAGATTATATTTTACACTTAGAAGATTAGGAGTTGTAGCAAGAGGTTTAAATTCAAACTCCAAACAACTTAATATAAGTGAAACCACCCTCACATCATCCACAAACTGATTGAACAACGATTGATTCCTAGGAAACTTATCCTTAAGAATGAAAACATTAGTTCAACTAACAACATCACCTCCACCCTTGGACTAGACTGTGACAAATACATAACGACATACTAAGATAGCTTCTAAGCACATATTGTGCACCTATACTTCATCCGTGTACGCACCCTGGTTGAAAATTTATGATTGCCAATTCAAGGACATTGACAAACAATTACGAGACCTAGTGCAACAAAATTCACTCTCACAAAAAGTAACAGAAGCTAAGATGGATAGTTTAAAGAAAGGCATGGAAGCAAAGATGGGTGGATTGGAAGATAAGATGGATGGTTTAAAGAAAGGCATGGAATCTAAGATGAATTACATGGAATCTAAGATCGATGGTTTAAAGAAAGGCATGGAAGCTAAGATGAATGATGCGGAAGCTAAGATGGAAGGAAAAATGGAAGATTTGAAGAAAAATTTGACAAAGTTGCTACAAGAAATTTTTACTAATGGCGAAAGGGTAGTAAAGGAAACTTATGATGAGAACAAAAGAAATTTTAATCATGATTTCATAGACTCTAACATTGGATTGAAGACCCACCATGTTCCAAGGATTGATATGAGGAAGTTTGATGGAAAGGATCCTGTAACATGGATACTACAAATGGAGCAATGTTTTGATCTCCATAATGTGCAAAACACACAAAAGGCACGCATTGCAACTTTAAATTTTGAACCAAATTAGTTTGTATGGTATAGATGGCTTGGCTCTCGTAAAAAAATTGTCACTTGGGCAATTTTTACAAAAGAAATGATAGCACATTATGAGGATACAAAAATAAACACCTTTTTTACCTATTTGATAAATCTCAAACAAAAGGGTTCAATGATAGAACAAATTGAGGACTTTCAAAAATTGAATATAAGGGTAAAATATATTCCAGAGGAGAATAGGATTGGCGTGTTCATAGGGACTTTAAAGGATAACATCCAACATGAGGTTCGTCTTTGGGAACCTGATTCATTGGAGAAGGCATTCAGGTTGGCAAGAAAAGTAGAAAGCAAAATTATGGCAACTAGGAAGCATACCACTCAAAACTATAAAGATGGAAGTGTTGTTGCCCCTGGCCTTCCACAACCTACAAGGTTGACACCACAACAACTGGAAGAAAAAAGAGCAAAAGGGCTTTGTTATAGTTGTGATAACAAATATGCTAAAGGTCGTAATTGTGTTGAGAGGAAATTATTTTACATAGATTGTGAACAGGAGGAAGAAAAGGAATAAGAAACATCAAAAGAAGAGGATATACACCAGGAACAAACCCTAGGGAAGGAAGAAATGAATCTGACCATATCTTGTAATGCATTGGCTATAATTACCACTCCTCAAACTATCAAGATATAAGGACATTTCAAGAGGAAAAAGATAATAGTGTTGATTGATTCGGGAAGACCCATAATTTTGTTCATTTTAAGATAGCCAAGGAAGTGAATTGCTTCCTATATCCAACACCAGAGTGTCAAGTGATGTTTGCAAGCGGAGGAACCATAAATTTCTCTAGAAAGTGTCATAATATCAAGCTATCCATGGGAGAATATGTATTTAATAGCCCAATGCTTTCCATTCCTATGGGTGGTACTGATGTTGTACTAGGAGTCCAATGGCTACAATCCTTGGGTACAATAGCTTTTAATTTTCAAGAAATTTTCATGAAATTTTGTTCGGAAGGAAAGGAAGTTGAATTAAGGGGTATCGCAAGGAAATTGAGAAATATAATAAGCTCTAACATAATGAAAAAAGTTCTAAAGAAAGATCAACAAGGTCTAATTGCATAATTATATTCGCTAGAGGTTCCCACATCTAAATCATCTATTTCTCTAGATCTCCAAAAAGTCTTGTACAATTCCATGGTATTTGAGACTCCCAAAGGCCTCCCACCTATTTTTGATCATGATCATGCTATTCATTTGATTCCAAGAAGTGTTCCTCCAAAAATCATGCCTTACAGATATCCCTATGCCCAAAAGAGTGAAATTGAACATATGGTTGTAGCAATGCTAGAGGCTAGTATAATTCAACCTAGTCAAATTTCTTTCTCTGCTCCAGTAGTATTGGTGCACAAGAAGGATGGATCATGGCGCGTGTGTCTGGATTATAGGGAGCTAAACAAGCTCACTATTAAAGATAAATTTCCCATTCCTATCATTGATTAATTATTGGATGAACTGCATGGATCAGTTTACTTCACCAAGTTGGATCTTCATTCAGGATAACATCAAATTAGAATGAAGACTGAAGACATTCCGAAAAAAACATTTAGAACTCATGAGGGTCATTATGAATTTTTGGTCATGCATTTTGGCCTTACTAATGCACCTTCTACATTTCAAGGTTTGATGGATTCCATTTTCAAACCCTTCCTTAGAAAGTTTGTGTTAGTATTTTTTTATGATATACTAATCTACAACAAGTCTTGGAAGGATCATGTTCAACATGTTGACAGGTGGCTCAAACTATTGGAGGAGAAACAATTATATGCAAAAATCTCCAAATGTTTCTTTGGAGTACATGAGTTGGAATATTTGGGTCATATTGTATCTCATGAAGGTGTTAAGGTAGACCCTAGCAAAATCAAAGCCATTAAGGAATGGAAAATCCCCAAATCCATAAAGCATCTACGAGGATTTCTCGGGCTGATAGGGTGTCATCACAAGTTTGTTAAGAATTATGGGAGAATAGCAGCACCTTTAACAACTTTATTGAAGAAAGATGCATTTTCATGGACTCCAGAAGCAACAAAGGCCCTTGAACATCTTAAAGAGGCAATGTGCCAAGCACCGGTCTTAGCTATGCCAGACATCACAAAAACCTTTGATGTAGGAGCATCAACCCACCCCACGTTAAATTAAAATTTTCAAACCTTCAAGAAGTCAACGTGGCCTAAAAGACAATATTTTCGTTAAATCGATAAAGTTTGTTGTAATTTGGTTGAGTGATCTTAGCGATTTTATGGGGGAAGATCAGATTTGGAATGATCTGATCCTCTATTTCTCCACTGTTATAAAATAGAGTCTTAGTGTATTTGTAGAAGATGCCCAGTATCAAAGTAAGACTTGGTTGTTATAGAAATATTTGGGCACTGCAACCCCAATCTTATATGTCCATAAACCAAGGGCTCCTAAGTCCCTAAAAGTGTTGCTTCATACCCTGAAGGAACAAGGTCATCTAATTACATCATCTCCCAGAAGTTCTCCATGAAAAACTGCTAAGAACTGGTCAAAACTGGACCATCTCACCTGCTCCATGGTCAAAGAGTGATGCATCCCACCTAATGCACACAGGGGGTGTGATGCATACTGAAAATCCATTCTATGAGGTGCGATGGGTGAGAGTAGACAAATGGCAGAGACAATTTGCAAGGTGGATGATCATGGAATCTTCTAGAAACTTCTCCTATGACACTTGCCTCTCTGAATTCGCCCAAGGATGAGTAAGAGATCATGAAATCTCCAAGTGGAATTGATAACTATCAGAGAAATGACATTAATCAAAAACCCAAAAGCTGACTCACCCACTTGCAAACATCTATATATGGATCCCTCATCCTAGAGATCCGGGGGCAGGAATTTTTCATTTTGTAAGGAAGTGTTGTTGGTTTCTTTGTGGAACATCATAGTGTTGGGTGATCTAGCTTTTCATGAGGTGAAGAAGGGCTTTCATGCTGGGAGGATGGCATTGGGTCAGATCAACGGGTTGTAATCCTCTCTTCTACTACTTCTATCAATAAAGCTATTTGCGTTTTCCTCCATTTTCTTGTATGCCTTTGAATATTGAATTGATATATGCATTTGTATGGTCAATATATATCTGATCCTCTATTGCTTATGATTGTAGATCTCTATGCTTTGATGGTATTATGTTTCCTTGACTCTACAGGTGTTCTTTGACGTGGGACAAGCGAGGAAGGAGTGGCAAAGATCTGCCAAAGGGGAGAGGAAACAAGCAAGGATCCAAGCGAAAGACTGAGGTTGGTACTCTCTACTTCTCTCTCATCTACTTCTCATAAAGGAAAGCACAAGTAACTTTAGTTTATTTGCTTCTAAGATAGTTTTCATGCGGAAAGAGTTAATCTTGCGGACAAAACCAACCTCCCTAGAAGCCTAAGACTTTCTAGTGACAAACAAGACAATTAAGAGCAATCCTTCTCTAAACATGCATTTACCATACAAGAAATCAAGTGTTTAGATCCTACCTGGAGTCCAACGCTGTTGTAGTAGTTCAGCCTCGTTGATCCGGATGAGCTCCTCCTTCACTTCGAAACCTGCATTCACTAACAATCAAACGATTAAATAGCACCTGAATATCTCATAAAATAAAACATATTCAACATATAGACCAAGGAGTATATGAAACAACTCCTTAATAACAAATTGTTGAGAATAATGGACTTATTTGTATTAATAGGAAACAAAAGAAACCATTACAACCTGA
>APFE030043559.1:35836-50108 GCA_000404065.3 Pinus taeda | reverse complement strand
TGTAAGTTACAAAATGTACAACGGTAAAGAAACACACTTTACCTAACTCTATACCTAACTCTATACTAGACCAAGTTGAACTTAACTATTTCCTATGTGTCGGAATATCCTAACAGCACCCACCCCTTTACATACAGAGCGTACAGGTACGCAGGTATTGTGAACTTGGGATGCGTACACGCACGTAAGGTAGAGAGAAACTGCGTACCCAGAGATAAACATGTTTTTAATGACCTTCTCTATTTCTTGAAGTTTGACATGGAGAGCAGAGGTATGAGGCTTGCCAAGGAGGATAGTATGACTGTTGATGGAGCCATACTAACTGCAAATAGTCATGGTGACAAATTTTAGTGTAACAATAGCTACCCGTCTTAGTGGGACTAACAGCTCCGAATGGACACTAGTTTTCCTGATAACACTGGTAGAGGGCCGTCACTCCATGGGGCATATGTAATAATTTTTCTATAATTTCTGTTTTATTTAATAAGTGATTAAGTGTGGCATTGTGTATTATTCCTGGTGTGAAATTCATTTGTATCTGTGTATCGACATTATAGACCCTAATCGGTTATGTATTTAGCACGTTGGTAGTATTTGGAAAGTGGGAAGTGGTATCTCGCGCAGATAAAAACTAGTAAATGGTATTTCTAAAATTCATGTGATTAACCTTAGCGCTCGACACATAGCACGGGAAACTAATTTTCTCGTGCGTTCTTGATCTGATATCGGTCGTGCAATATTTCACGCGAGATTGCACGATAGCCATTCGATTGGACAGGTCACATCGATGGTGGAGATCTTCTAGGTTAGTTGGTGAGCAGACGACGCAACATCCATTGGATCGAGTGGGACTGATTGATGGTGGAGATCGACCGATCAATTTATATTGCGGTTGCGGTTTTTATTTGTTGTGAAGTCCACTGATTGAAATGCTTCTGATGTATACATGGGCCCATAACCCATAGGTCCACGTGTGAATTATCTAAAGATGGAGCTTTGCTGCATCAACCTTTATTGTGGAATGTGATGCCCCAGGAAATGGAATTGGTGATGTTTTAATGCAAGAAGAAAGACCCATGGATTTCGAAAGTCATCCAATCAAAGGAAAGTATTTACACAAAGCTATTTATGAGAAGGAAATGTTGGCAATACTACATGCATTTAAGAACAAGTGACCCTACCTAATGGGGAGACAATTCAAGGTAAAAATGGATCATGATAGTCTTAAAAACTTTTTAAAACAAAGATTATCTTCAGAAGAGCAACAAAAATGGGTCACAAAGATGTTGAGTTATGACTTCGAAATCATCTACAAAAAAGGGAAGCAAAATGTTGTGGTAGATGCAATCTCAAGAAAGGATGAGGATGTGGAAGCATTGCTTTTTTCCATTTCTATTATCCAACCAGATTGGATAAATGAAGCAAGGGATGAATGGAAGAATGATGAAGAAGTGTGGGCACTCATTCAAAAGATACAACAAGATCCCAGTACACATGATAAATTTTAGCTAGAAAAATGATTTGTTATGGTTCAAAGATTGCTTATACCTATGTAATCATTCCCAAATCAAACAAAAGATTCTTATGGAATTACACACTTCGCCCTTAGGAGGGCACTCAGGATTTTTAAAAACTTACCACAGGGTTAAGAAGGAATTTTTTTGGGATGGCCTTAAATCAAATATTCAAAATTTTGTAGCAGAATGTTTGGTTTGCCAACAAAATAAAGTTGAAACAATTACTACCCCATGTTTATTACAACCTTTATCCATTCCAAGCCAACATTGGGAGGAGGTTTCAATGGATTTTATCATAGATTTACCAAAGTCTGAAGGAAAGAGTGTCATCATGGTGGTAGTTGATAGACTTACCAAGTATGCACACTTTTGTGTGTTATCTCATCCATTTAAAGCCAATACAATTTCTACTGCATTTATGGAAAGAATTCAAAAGCTACATGGAAACCCAATGATTATTGTAAGTGAAAGAGATCCCATTTTCACTGGAAATTTTTGGACAAAATTATTTTCTTGTCTTGGTACTCAGTTAGCTGATAACTCATCTTATCATCCTCAATATGACTGGCAAACTGAGATAGTAAACAAATGTTTGGAAGGATATAGTTGTTGCTTTGTCTTTGATAAATATACACAATGGGTGAAATGGTTTCCTCTGGTTGAATGGTGGTATAACACTTCCTTCCATACTGTAGCAAAAATGACCCCATTTATGGCACTTTATGGATATCGTCCACCATCCATCACATCATATTTAAGAGAAAATTATAAGGCTCAATCAGTGGAAGATCACATCGAGCATCAACAACAAGTTCTCCAACTCTTAAAGGATAACCTCACTTTGGCACAAAATAGACTGAAACAACATGCATATCAACATCACAATGATTTTTTTTGATGAAGGTGGCTAGGTATTCCTATGGCTACAACCATATAAACAAATGTCCCTCGAGCAAGATAATAAGGATAATAAATTATCACCAAAGTATTATGGTCCATACAAGGTGTTGCAAAAGATTGGTACTATGGCATACAAATTGGAGCTTCCTGTAGCTTTCTGAGTGCACCCAGTTTTCCATGTTTCATGTTTAAAGAAGTTTATAGGTGACAAGCTCCCAATTCAAAAAAATATTGCTAGAACTTGACAAGGAAGGAAAAATCATATTGGAACCTGAAGTAGTCATAGAAATAAGAACTCGACAGCTACGAAATCAATCAATTTCAGAGTATCTCATCAAGTGGAAGAACTTACCCGCTGAAGATTTCACATGGGAGGATGAGAATTTTATACAAAAGCATCTAGAACTACTCAAGCGTTGAGGACAACACTTTTTTGAAGGAGAGGGGCATGTTAGGTCCCTATAATACTAGTGATTCCTCCATTACTATTTTCATTATAGACCTTATTGTTATTATTGCGCCCCTATTGTCCCCATATTGTTATTAGTGTGCCCATAGAAGCCCACCATTATTATTTTTGTACCCTTATATTATTATTGTTATGTCGGTTTTGATTATATTGTGACCCCTTAGACTCTTATACATAGAAAGGAGGTTTAGTCATTTTTATCATCGAAGAATTGTTCATTTGTGTAATGTAAAGGAGGTTTCCCCCTCGAAGAGGCTAATTTTGAGGTCGTTGATCTATCTTTTCTATCTTTTTGTGAGATGGTTCATAACAATTAACGTTTTAATCGAATTGAGATTTGACACGTTTTTTGTGAGCTTCGCTAGCTAGTGTGGCATCATGGCGATTTTCATTTAAACGTGCTAAATGTACAAAATGTTCTTCGTCTACAGAGGTAGCATGCAATAATTCGATAGCTAGTTTCAGGGATGGGTTTTCACATTCAATGGGTAACACTACTTCCAAACCATAAACAAGTTGGAAAGGAGTAAAACCTGTCGATGTTTTTGCATTAGTACGATAAGCCCACAGTTTTGAAAAGAGCATGGAATTCCAGTTTCCCTTATGAATACCAACTATCTGTTTAATCATATTGTTTAAAACTTTATTGACGACTTCTACCTAACCATTAGCTTGTGGATAGTAAGGACTAGAGCTATCATGGCATAGGTCAAGCTGTGCGGATAGTTCAACCATCATAAAGTTATGAAAATGACTACCATGGTCTGTAACGATAGTTTGCGGGACACCAAACCAAGCAATCACATGATTGAAAATGAAAATTGTTGCAGTTTTGTCGTTGTCTCTATATGTAGGCATTGCCTTGACCCATTTCATAAAGTAATCGACTACAAGGATAATATACCCATGACCCCCAGCCGAGTGAGGGTTATAGATGACAACTATGATAGGGTGAAGAGGATATGGAGGTGTTCACATTTTGTGATTGTAGATTTGGCAATTATGGTATTTGCGGACTGTAGTAAGGCAATCTTTAAACATTGAAGGCCAAAAATAATCGGCAGGTAATATCTTTTGGGCAGTAGCATACCTAGACATATGACCGCCACATGCTCTAGAATTGTAGTCATTTAATGTTTCTTCAACCTCTTGGAGATTCAAAAAATGTCAAAATATATAATTGGTACCGTAACAATAAAGAGCGTCACCAATAATATTGTATTGTTGGGATTGGTATCGGATCCGACGACGATCAGTTTTAGATAGCTCGAGCCTAAAAGTTTGTGTTTGGAGATATATAATGATACCTCCATACCATGGATCTGACATATTGATCCAGGTGGATATTAGTGTCCACCCACCACTTCCACTTGGACCCCCACCATTGTTTCTTTCAGTTTTTCAGTTTCCTTAATTGTAGCACAGTTTACTATTTTTAGTAGTTTTCAGGTCCTAAACTTTCGAAGCCGTTTTGAGGCTCTAAATGACGTTTTTTGGCAATCTACCATCAAAAACTAATAATAAGTCATTTTTTCCATTGTATTCCTTGGAGAGATATTTCCAATGAGGTATCGTGTGCATCAAACAGAGATAATATGACTAAGTCACAACCCTGGGAAGTTAGCTGCCCAACTAACCACAACGGGGCCCATAAACTATTGGTGTTACATCTCCTCGAGTTAGGTTTTTGTCTGTTTAGGGTTTTCTCTTATTGTTCAATAATAAAAGGCCCTTGAGCCTCATTACAACGCAGTTCAAAGGCATGTAGACACTACATCTCTTCTCAGAGATAAGCTATCATCGTCGAGCTAGTCTCATTTCCATACTGTTTGTAAGCATATTTCATTATTTGATATTATTCAAAGGAAGTGTTATTTCTGTTGCATCTCTATATTTATGGCTATATTTGTAATTTGTTGCGTTCCTATTTAAATTTGGATCAGTGGTATTGGAGCGGTATGCTCTTTCTCTGTTTTTCTTTGCATGTCCCCAACGAGGTCGGGATATAAGGAGTTAGGGCTTGAATTGGTTGAACCTTTGCAAGACCAACCTCGTAAATCCTGATGGCCTCCCACGGAGGAAGAAAAGAAAGATGAGGGAGCAGGAGATCCTATCAAAATATTGGTCGAGGAGGCCCTCAAGAAACAAAGGAATGCGATGATGGATAATTTTGCCCAGATCCTTCAACGGTTGCCCACTAGTAGCACATCCACATCCAACAACCACTCTAGAGGCTCCACACCTTTTAAGGTACAAGTAAACTTTGAAATTCCCATATTTGAGGACCAAATAGATGCAGAAGCCATAGATAAATGGTTGAATCTATTAGAAGGGTATTTTTGTTCATGATTTTTCCAGCCGAGAAAAGATTACTTTTGCTCTTCTCAAATCTGCCCCCCACGTCAAGGACTGGTGGGAAATCTATTGTGAGCAGAAGGTTGAAAGTACGAACTCACTTTTTGCAGTCGCTCCCACTTGGAATTCATTTTGGGACACCATCAAGGAGCAATACTACCCTGTCAGGAGCTATGAAGACAAATACATAAAGTGGACCATGCTGCGGCAGGGAAGGGACCAAGATGTGTCAGAGTTTACCAATGTTTTTCATACGTTGCACACGAATTTGGGCATTAAGAATTCTGAGAAACATTTGGTACTCAAGTACCATGACTTCCTACATAGATACATCTAGGACGAGATGGAGTTCTTGGACATCTCCTCGCTCGACACGGCGTATCGATAAGCTATCAAGACCGAGAAGAAGTTTAAACAGAAGAAGCAAGACTTTGTATCTGTGAGTCCGAAGCAATGGAAAGGTGCCCCCAAACTGTAGAACAAAGGACAAAGCTGAAGAAGGACACAAGAAAGTGGTGGGAGTTCCATAAGAGCTCCAACCACAACACAAGCAAGTGTTGAGCGAAACAATTCTTGGTGGTCGAGCTAAAGGCTTCATAATCAGATGCATGTTCCAAGTTTGAGTCAGAACCCAACAAGGGGAATGAAAAGGGGAAGCAGATTATTGATGCGGATCCCAACACCACCATTTCCACCACAAAGATCTAGAAGGAGGAACCTGAAGATCCATAAGAGGAGAAACATCTCTTCCACTCCCAGATGTGGGTGAAGGGTTCCTCGCTACAGTTCATTGTCGACGGCGGGAGCCAAAATAACCTCATTGCAGCAAAGGTCATGAAGTGGTTGGCCTTACTGACCACAACATACCCACAACCATACACCATCAAGTGGCTTCACCAAGGACGGGATCTATGTGTAAGCCAACAATGTCACCTTCCATATAGCATCAAGCCCTTCATGGATGAGCTAGCAATGTCGCAAGTGGTTACGCGAAGTGGAAAAGGTTGGATTGTTGAACCTGCTCTAGGTGTCGCATTACCATCATGCCCCAGTGACTATCTTCGTCATCAGGCAACTTCTCTACCTAGTGCATGCTTGAGGCTGGAGGAGCCCATCCCCATCACGAACCACTTTATCCATCAAATTACCTAGTTCCCATGAAAAGGAGAAGACCCACCAGACATTTTAGAGGGGAAGAGTAGTTATTTGGCCATCGCAAAGGCCATGAAAAAGAAATACAAGCTGGAGAAGAAAAAGAGGGGCTACGCGATCTTCAATATCAACAACAAATCAGTCAGAGTGGTGACTCAGATACTGGTGGGTAAGGTCATGTGAAAGTGTCTCACAGATGAGGTGCTCGTGCCAATGATGGCACTTGCCGAATAGTGCGTAGAGGAGGGTCCAGTTTAACTGGTCCAAATTCTTATGCAAGGAGTTCCTAGAGAATTTCCAAGAGGCACAGGAACAAGGAAAAACTTTCCACTATGTATGGCTTCTGATGTCCATAGTGTTGGTGGCTAGGGAATTGCCTGAGGGCAACCAGTTCCCCACAATTGCAAGGGATCTCTCAGAGGTCGCGAAGTACACTTCACCGTGGGACACTAAAGATGCAAACCGAATCTATGATAGTAAAATATTCTAGGTGTTCATGGAGATGAGCATCGAGATGGGGATTAACCGCAAGCCACAGTTATCACCCACTATCTACAATAGCCTACAAAGTTTCACAAAGTTTAAAGCGGACTTTCATCACATCTACCTTAGGGCGTGCAAGGACCCTGCAAAGAAGTGGAACAAACTACCCTATATAGCCACAAATGATGTGATCTTTGACGTACTTGAGACATGGTCGTCAGAGTGGTGTGCTCTAGACATCTCTACGCTGGAAAAGTCTGCTACACAGAAAAAGAAGGAGGAGGCAAAACTGCACACAGCGTAGTTGGCAGAAAAAAAAGGAAGGAAACAGCAGCAATAGCAAAGGCGCAGGAGGCACGGGACACTGTGCAGACAACAATAGAACAAAAAAAGGTTGTAGCAGCAGCATAGAGAGCAGCAGAGAAGGAGTGTGAGGGCCAGAAGTCACCTTTGCTTGAGGAGGAGCAAGAGATGGAAACAGAGGTAGCGGAGGGCAACATAGACCCCCAAGTAGTGTTAACACAATTGAAACGCCAGTGCCCCAATGAGCGGATGGGGCCGCGCAAGAAGGTAAAAGCGTCTAAGTTGTATATCGACCCGATCACCCTAACTAAAGTGGATCTGCATGATGTAGGAGAGACGGTGTGAGACGTCACCATAGAGGCCCTCCAGAAGTTTGTGGAGGAGAATTAGATTGTGCTGGGGGGCCTCTAAGCACAAATTCAGGAGTTTCAGGTGCGCACTCCTCAGGCTGGTACTCTCTCGACCAACCTCGCAGTAGGAAATGCCACAACCGAGGAAATGTTAGGTGCTCGTACGACCAACACGATAATGCTACCAGAAGGGGCAATGGTTACAACAAATGAGGCCAACAAGCCTACAGTCAGTACATTGAAATGCATAGGGATCAACATGGTTGTGCTCCCTTGGGAGACGCTCTATGTTCTACAGGATGGGATTACTATAGAACTACGAGCTAGGGAGATCCACGCACTGCAGGTGTTGAGAGAAGAGAGGATCAACATGGAACAGTTGAGCTTGTAGCAATATGAGGTCATGTGTTAGAATAGGTAGATGGTGTAGGTAATTTAAGAATCCTACCAGATGGTCCTTGAGCTAGCCATCCCAGCAGACGCGCCAGCAAAGGCGCACGTCCAAAGATTAGCAGCAGGGGTGTGTGAGGCACGAGAAGAAATGGCCAAGGTTCAACTAGAGCTAAACCTTCAGATAGCAGAGCTGCGGTTGAAGGCGCATCCTTCAACTCCTCCAGATGTAAGGGAACAACGTGCCAACACCATTACATCAGGGATGGAGGAGATCAGCAGTGCAATAAGGGACTGCACCAAAATTTTGGAATAATTATTCGAGGTCCTCACAAATCTGCAGGAGGACACGAACATATAGTTCTTAGAAATAGAGGAGCATGAGCTACAACAACAATATGACAACATCAAAGGGACCATGCAGATGGTGGCCCTAATACAGCAGCTCGCGCGAATGCAACAGGCCAAGGAGCTTAAGGAGCAAGTAGAGGCAGTGCGACATAGAGAAGTAGTTTTGAAGGCACGTGTTCAACCTTGGATCAACAAGGCCTTGGTAATCACAACAATAATTGAAGGCAAGCTCGCGCAGATGCAGGGGATGCAGGAACAGATATGGGGGAGCAGTTCCGACACCGTGGTCTCGAAATAATGCGTACAAGAGATACAAAAAACAGCCGCTTAGTGTGTTGCCGACCTTGCAACTATTCGAGCAGAGTTGGGGGGTCTCTGCGCGAAGATCTCCACACTAACAAAGTGAATCAAGGGCAAGTCACGATGTTTGTGTTGGGGGCTTGTTAGGCGTGGGATCCCCCCAAGGCAAGTTTTGGGGCTTTAAGCCCAATTTTTGACTAATTCCATTGTAAAGACTCCGTGATTTGTGGGCGTAGAGCACAAAGATGGTAAATGAGTCAGAGGGTTGTCCGCCCTCATTTTTGTAATGTAATTTCAATTTGAGAGATTTACCCATGGTCCATGGACCATGGGATTGTATAAATAGAGTGAGGATCTAAGTGTAAAGAGATATTTGAAAAATGAAAAAAGGAAATCAATCGACAAAGCAGTGAGTCGAAGTGTCAAGTCATGTCTTTGGGTCGTAGAGTAGGAGAAGGCTCTACAGCTAAGTGCACAGAGGCCTAGTAGTCCACAGTTGAGTGCGCAGACCCCTACAGCTGAGTGCGTTGGGCAGGTTGAGTCTATAACCATTGGAAGCATTAATAAAGAGAAGTTTTACCTATTTCTATGTATCTTTTCATGTTTTATGCATTGAAGTATATTTGGTATGAATTTCAAGTTTACTGTTTATTTATTGCGCGAACTTATATGAATGTGTTGAGTGAGTGAATATAATATAAGGTATCGGTTTGTGAAAGATTTAATAAACCCTAATTAATTAACAAGAACAAATTTTCAAGAATATAAATCATATTTTCATAGCACCTATCATCAGAGATCACCAATAATAATGCAAGTGAGAGAACTGTGCACAAAATGTCATAGAAGAGAATTATGGTTACCTAGTGCTCCATAACACATAGAGAGAAGACAGGTAAATAATAATTGATATTAAATTTTGTGATAATCAATCCAAGAGAACCAACCTTCTACTTATATGAGGGCTAATATGTTGATTCCATAACTTTTAGCCTGAAAATCATATAAGAATAATAATCCATGATACAAAATGGATAGGTCATAATACAATCCCCAAAGATAGCTAAATCACTGAAGTAACATGAAATTATTCCTTAATTAGCCCACTCTTATGAGTTAACTATCGTCCAAGTGTAGCATCATCCTGAAAAAATTGTGTCTCTCCATGAAATGTGTAATGAAAGGTTCCAAGGGGTGCAACTCATCCGAAAATTAATTTATCACCATGAAAATAATGCTCAATAGTTATGTAAAGCATCATCCACTAGGGCACCCATGTCATCCTCTAGAGCATAGAAAAGAGGACATCATCATGCTAGCACATGATGTCATCATGGTAAATAGTGTAAGGCCCCCTCCAAAGGGGTCTCTTGTCATCATCATCAAATATATGCAAGAGTACGACAATGCCCAAGTACATGTAATAGAAACATGGGGTTGTCATACCATCTTAACGATACATCTTCTTGCAAGAAAACATCCTATCTTTAGTAGAGAGTGTCTAAGGTTTTGGAGTTGGGTAAGGGTATCATCAATTGTGCCAATCCATCCAAGGTAAATTCTCCTCAAGTTCAATGTCCTCTTCTAAGGTGCCATGTGCCATCATCAAAGTGGATAAGAATCATCTCTAAAGTGATAGATAAACATTATATCATTGTTTAAGGGATTCTAGCTGCACCTAGGAGTAATATCTAACACCTACTTAAGAATAATTTTAGATCAACATCACAAGCGTAAGAATCATAATAATATGAAACTTAGAACCATAAGAATACCAAAGTGATCCATATTCAATGTTCGAGCCATGAAATTAGTTCACACAAGCATCATCTTCAAATATCCTACTAGTTTATGATTGTACACTAGTTACCATGCATAAGTATGAGAGGGTTATCACATGGCCCTATTAAATGCTTCTAACCGTAATGGAAGGAACAATTCCGAGGCCAACCCTTTCAAAAGATAGGTGTAGGTGGTAAGTGTTATGGATTGGGCTTTACTTCATGAATAGTGTCATTGCCTTATGCTAGGATATAACAAGCTATTAACTGTGACTTCCTTTGTAGATGGAGTACTTAGTCACTTGAGTTACCTTCTCTCAACCTTGTTTTGGAACTCCCCATATTTTTCTTTTTCTTTCCTTACATAGCTTGTTTAACAAGCATCATTAATTATCATGTAATAATGAGACAACCCCTTTTAATGATGAGAAATTTATCACTTCATATGGAAAATATGTCCTTAGAGAGTTCCTTTTAGTCTTATAGGTGTGATATGCATAGATACTCTTAGGGATGAGTGGATATATAAGATGGGGAAAATATCAAGCTATAATTTGACCTGTTCTTCCTTTACATCCCTTCCCATTGATTTCCCATTTGATATTTGGATCATGTTTTTTTATTTCCTCATAGCTATATCAACCTTGAATATATACAACCCATGCTTTTCATAAGACAAGGTCAATAGGGAACCAACACAAATGATTAACAAAAACAAATCAAAATGTGGGATAACATAGACTAGGGAATGATGACAAGTATGCATAACATGAAATGCTACAATCATCAAAGCCTCTTACTTATTCCCCTCTTAGACAATGAAAGAAATACCCTAAGGAAGGCCACACTAGATTGTGTATAGTGATAACCATCAAGGTGAAGTAAGGAAACAAATGTAAAACTAATGGTCATCCATCATGCAATTCGACTTGTGATCCATGCCATAAAACCTTTAAACATTAAATTAAGGAACTTGAGTATAAAATTTGTTAATATACCTCACAATAGATGACCCACCTTCATTGGACAAGTGAGATAGATGATTGAATGAATTGATTGAAAAGAAGATTAGAGGTGTTTGAAGCTAGCTATCTATGGACCATTCTATGGCTACTAAATGACAAATCACTTCAAAAGAGTCAAATTTTCTCTGAGGGTTACCCATACATGTTGGTGGGTAACAGGTTGATCACGTCCTTTAAGGTGCGCCACCACACATTAACAAGGGAAGTCCCCATGAAAAATTACAATTGTAGAACCATATAGAAGATGAAAAGACATAACTATGTCCACCCATTCTCACAATTTTTTCCTTTTTATTATATAATTGTTGAGCTAAAGATGATTTATCTTCCTAATTCTTCCGTGTGTGAAATGTGGTATATTGCACTGCATTTATTGTTGAACTGATGTAGTGTTTAAAATTGTGAGGATAAATGGTAGTTCAATGAGATTTCAGGCCATTTGTTTATTCTTTTAGAGAAAAAATAAAATTTGAGACCAAAGACTTTGGTTGGAGCAAGGAGAGGGACTTGTAGATTCCCTCATCTTCCTCTCTATTGTTCCGTAACCAAGTTAAGCCTCTAACCATGACCCATTATTAATGTTATTGTTGTCTTCTAGGGAAGCTACTCAGGTTGAAGAAAGTACCCCACAAATGTGAGAAAGAGGGAAAGGATGTCATTAGCATGGGATGAGCTTGATTGAGGACACATAAATATAGAAGCATAACACTAGTTATTGTGAAGAATAAAGAAGCCCCTTGGCCAATGATAATAATGTTCTATAAGTAAGGACACTTCTCCTTGGCCTCCAATATTTGAAGAAGGAATCACATAATTTCCTCATCATCATGGGAAGGAAGAAACTAGGGTTCACAATGGCTATGAGCATCCTAGTCACCTTGGTCGAACACATTTTGTTTCTCATTCATCTCCCCAACCAAAAATGGTACACACTAACTTAAGTGTCAATAATCATTTCGTCCTATGATTACTAATCTCCTAATATTAAAAAAAAATATTCACTACCAAGATTTATATTTCTTATTTAGTTTTTTAATTTACTTAAATCAAATATTTTTTATATTATAAATTTACTAATTAAAATCACTGCAATATAAACTAATCATGCTTATTTAAAAACAAACACATACATACATATACATATATTTTAAATACACACTCCCTATATATTTTATAAGCAGATGTTCAATATGTTATTTTAAATATATATGTAGTGATAATATATATATTTGATATATATCTCAGAATGTATTTTTAGTATATATCTAACAAGTGTAATATGCAGCGTTGCTACTTAGTACCTGCCTCGCATGCAAAAAGTAATTGATAGCAGACTAATCCCTTTGAGAATAATTATAGGGTAGTATAATATAGAGTTGCTATATTAAAAAAAATGTTGAACATTCAATTAATTAGAATGGCCACCTACATGCTCATGGGCATAGAGTAGAGTGACAAGGTGTTTCGTTAAGGCATTTCGTGGTGAAAAGGTTACTGGTTTAAAACCCGGTGGGAAAAAATACAACCATGTTAAGGATTGATGTGACCCATGCCAGTTGTGACCCCAAGTGATTATCATTATTTTACCGAAATAATTGAATAAAATGAATAGTTGATTAAAATGATATAGACATATGCATTATCATAAAACACACTCTCATCAATATAGACAATGTTAGTTGAAAAACCCTCATAACAATGAAAAATTAACCGATGTCAATATAGAACATAGGACAATGTCAAAAACATACATGTCTATTTCTTAAAGGTTCCATGCTAAAGGTCCAATTTGTTTGGATTTCAATATTTTATTTATTCTTGCAATTTACAAAGGTGGAATATTAAACTTAAATTAATAACATTATTATTAAATTTTAATTTATTCTTTGCAATTTGGATTCAAATAGTAAAATATACAGTAGTTTTAATTATATCAAATCATTATTACATCATATGATAAATACGTATATTTAAGAAAATGAAATTTGAAACTGTTGATTTATTCAAGTATTAAATTATGGTTCTTTTTGTCTTTCTTTTAACTAACATTTTTTTTAAAATAATTAAAATGTTGTATCTTCCAATTTTATCATATATTATATTTTGTTTAGTTTTAACAATTTCAAAAAGTGTAATATTAAACTTAAATTAATAATTAGTTAATATTTATCATACATAGTTTTATTTATATGAGTAACTTGTTATATTATATTGACAAATATTTAAGACAAATGGAACTTTAGTTAAAATGTGATAGGGTTGATTGGTTAAAAAACATTTGAATTTTGGTTTTTTTTTATTGGCTAATCTAAAAAAATATGTACACTTTTTGTAAAATAACTAAAATATAATACGTAACCATTACTTCAAATTTTAGATTAATTTAGTTAGAATTTATAAAAATAATATTATATATAATAAAAAATGTTAATTTTTTTATAAAATGAAATACTTATATCAACTATTAAATATTGTATTTAAATATATAAATAATAAATAATACTAATTAATAGATAATATATATTTATTTATTAAACTTATATTATTTTCATTATGTCAAATCAAAACACTTTTATGAAATGTAATATTAAATATATGTATGTTATTGTAGCTATATCTTAAAAAAAAATTGCTTTTAATACTCTGTAGGCCTAAGTCAAAATTAAAAACTATTTATTTACTGGAGATATTAAAAGCTACTCTTCGACAGCCATAATGAAGTAGGGATTCACAATAATGATGAATTATGTGGAGTATGAAATATATATGAGATTCTTAGGTGGAGTAGGGCTTGTTATATATTAAAATATTTTTTAAAATAAGACCAGCGAAAGTGGAAATTAGATAACGTTTAAATTATCTGCTCGAGGTAAAATAATAAGAGGCCGAGAGTAAT
>APFE030043559.1:0-35336 GCA_000404065.3 Pinus taeda | reverse complement strand
GTACTTCTTGAATCAATCAACACTATTACCTTTTTCTTCTTGAATTGTCCTTCTATCTTGATGGTTTGAGGAGTGTTAATTCCTGCCAATGCATTACAAGATATAGTTGGATTCATTTCTTCTTTATCTAGGCTTTGTTCCTGGAGTATATCCTCTTCTTTTGACCTTTCTTGCTCCTTTTCTTCTTCCTCTTCGCAATCTATGTAGAATAATTTCTTCTCAGCACACTTATGACCTTTAGTGTATTTGCTATCACAACTGTAACAAGCCCTTTTGCTCTTTTTTCTTCCAATTGTTGTGGTGTCAACCTTATAGGTTGTGGAAGACTAGCGGCAACAACACTTCCATCTTTATAGATGTGAGTGGCATGCTTCCTGGTTGCCATAATTTTGCTTTCCATTTTCCTTGCTAACCTGAATGCCTTCTCTAATGAATTAGGTTCCCAAGGTGAACATCATGTTGGATATTATCCTTTAAAGACCCTATGAACACATCAATCCTATGCTCCTCTGGAATATCTTTTACCCTTATGTTCAATTTTTGGAACTCCTCGATGTGCTCCATTATTGAACCCTTTTGTTTGAGACTTATCAATTGGCTAAAAAAAGTGTTGCTTTTTGTATCCTCATAATGTGCTATCAATTCTTCCGTAAAAATTGCCCAAGTGGTAAATTGTTTACGAGAGCAAAGCCATTGATACCATACAAACTGATTTGGTTCTAAATATAAAGTTGCCATACGTACCTTTTGTGTGTTTTTCACATTATTGAGATCGAAAAATTGCTCCATCTGTAATATCCATGTTGCGGGATCCTTGCCATCAAACTTCCTCATATCGATTTTTGGAATATGATGGGTTTTCGATCCCACATTAGAGTCTATGGGATCATGATTAACATTTCTTTTGTTCTCATCATGAGTTTCCTTTACTACCCTTTCACCCTTAGTGACCATTTCTTTTAGCAACTTATTCATATTTATCTTCAATTCGTCCATGTCTGTCTTCAAATCTGTCTTCAAATCGTCCATGTCTGTCTTCAAATCGTCCATGTCTGTCTTCAAATTTGTCTTCAAATCGTCCATGTCTGTCTTCAAATTTGTCTTCCAATCGTCCATCTTAGATTCCATGCCCTTTATCTTAGATTCCATGCCATTTATCTTAGCTTCTGTTAGCTTTTTTGAGGCTGACATCTTTTGCACTTGGTCTTGTAATTTTGATATATCATGTAGCATTTCTTCCTCTTCTTCATGAGACATGCTAGAGCTTTCAGGTTCCTTACTAGGTGTTTGCATTTTCTTTCCTCGGGGCATCAGTTACCGATAATAATGCTCTACTATGCCCTTTGAATTCCTTCAAATAAATTTTCAACCCAGCTTAAGCAAAAATTTAAGAAAATCTACACACCTTTTTTCACTTTGTAGGAGCTCGATATTGCCTCTGATGTATCTCACTACTTTGCAATCATCTAGTTCTAAATTTGTGATCTGTAGTAGCCCTCTGTGTCCTCTTTCCAATGCCACAAGTCTGACCCAAATTGGATTCTCCAAGGAAGAGTTATGCGAAATCTCCCACAGTGACTTGATTATAGACTAGTTGCGTAGAGCGAACTTGTACGACGTGCCACGAGTCACTGTTTCAACCTTTGGATCTGAAAGATGCACACAAGAAACTACAGTTTGTCCTCTTTCTGTACCTTCTTACGAAATTTCAATCCGATGCTCAGAAAGAAAGTTATGACGATTTTCCCCAGGTCACCTGTTTTGAATGTAATTCAGGAGTCTCTAAAAAGACCAACTTCCTCAGATCATATCTCCGCAAGTATCGTGCAAAAAGATTTGAAATTCTGACCCAAGGTTCAGCATGATTTCTTCTCAAATGGGTTTTTTTTTTGACTTTTTAAACGTCACAGAAACAAATTTATAGGGAAAATTCCACGATGACCTGTTTGGAGCAGCGAAACCCTAGAATCCAAAGCTCTGATACCAAATGTTATGAACCAGCTCAAGAAAAGATAGAAAAGATAGATCAACGCCTTAGAATTCAGCCTCTTCGAGGGGGAAACCTCCTTTACATTACCATAAATGAACAATTCTTGGATGATACAAATGACAAACTCCTTTCTATATATAGGAGTCTAAGGAGTCACAATATAACCCAGCCGACCTAACAATAATAATATAAAGCCACAAAAATAACAATAGAGGGATTCTATGGGGCACAGAAATAACAATATGGGGGCAATAGGGGCACAAAAATATAAATAAGGGGGTAATCACTAGTATTATAGGGACCCAACAAGTAACTTGCGCAAAAGTATTCACAGTTGGACTAAATTGACCCCTTAGACATCTCAAGGGTGCAGAAACCTGGTTCCAGCATCCCCCCATACCGCTTCGGGTGAGACCTTAGTCCACGCTCCGTGGACTGTTGCCGAAAGGGCTAGTAGTATAGGGATTTGTTTGGTTAATTAACTCTAAACCTAGGTTAGGCCCCAACAAGCCAACAAAAATAAGCTGAAGGAAATTAAGAAGGGAAAAGATGAGAGTATGCAAGCATATTTCTTAAGGATCACAGATATCAAGAATGATATCATATCTATTGGGGAAGTAGTTCCTGACAGGGAAATGACTAACACAACTCTTCGAGGACTGCCACCTGAATGGTATATATTTAGGACTACTATTCTCAACAATAATGTTATCCCAGGATTTGAGGAATTGATGGCTAGATGTATTCAAGAATATATAAGGATGGAAGAACAAAAATGGCCACACTTAAAAACCATCCCTCTGTCTTTTCTTCTCATACTAAAAGAAGAAACAATTATGGGGCTAAATCCAAAGGAAAGGCTGGACAAAAGGGTGGAAGAAAAGGTCAATGTTACAATTACAACAAAATGGGCCAATATGAGAGGGAGTGCCCTGATAAAAGGTACTCACACCATGACAATGACCAAAATCACTCTCAAGGCAATCAAAGGAATGGTAGGTCCAATGGCAGAGGTAAAATAAATATCTGAAATCAAGAGGACAACCCTTCAAGAAGGCAAGAAACTCCAAGTATGAATCTAATGTTGTTAATAATAAGCAAGATGAATATTTTCTACCAGGGGCCTTCTCTACTACTGCTCCTCCAAACTCATTAGGAAATTGTCTTATTGATAGTGGTGCCTCAAGGCACTTCACTGGCTACAAAGAAGCTCTCTCCAATCTGATAGAAAAGCAGACCAACCTAGAAATTGTTCTTGGGGACAATGCAAAATATTCTATGAAAGGCGTAGGGAATGTCACTCTTCAATTGAATCTGGGTAATACAATTCATTTGCAACAAGTCCTATATGTAGCTGATCTCAAAAAGAACCTGGTGTCCGTTTCAGCAATGGAGGACAAAGGCTACAAGGTAACCTTCATTGATGGCAAGGTACGTGTGTGGAAAAATAATTTTAAGGAAGCTTTCACTCTTGGGTTTTGAGTCGATTCATTATATCAGGTCGGAGGAAGTCTGTTGGGTGTCATGTCTTGTGACACGTCACTTTAGTCCGAACTATGGCATCAAAGGTTTGCTCACCTTCATTATAAAGCTCTACCCAATGCAAGACAAATGGTTGCAGGGATGCCTAAGTTCCAAGTAGAGAAAGAAGGTGTATGTCCTGGATGTGCGAAAGGGAAGCTCAAAAGGGGACCATTCCCCTCAAGCCAAAGCAAGACCTCTGATATATATTACAGTTGGTTCACTCAAACATATCTGGTATGATGCCTGTGAACTCTTTGGGAGGATATTTATATTACCTCACTTTTACAGATGATTATTCTCACAAGACTTGGATATACTTCTTGAAAAAGAAGGATGAAGTGTTCACTTGGTTTCGTCACTTCAAAACCTTGATCGAGAATCAAACCAAAAAGAAGATCAAGATCCTAAGGACTGATAATGGGACTGAGTATGAATCAAATGAGTTCCATGAATTTTGAAAAGAGGCTAGCATTAAGAGGGAGACTATAACACCATATTCTCCTGAGCAGAATGGTGTGGCGAAAAGGAAGAATCGTACGATTGTGGAAGTTGTTTATGCTATGCTTCACAATAAAAGACTTCCAAAGTTTCTATGGGTCGAAGCTCTGAATACTGTCGTATATGTGAAAAATTGATGCCATCATCAAGAATTGGGTTCCAAGACTCCTGAAGAGATGTTGACTAGTAAGAAACCTGATGTATCTCATTTTAGAATTTTTGGAAGTCTGGTATATTTTCATGTGCCGAAGGAGAAGAGGAACAAATTGGGTGCATCTGGAAAGAAAGGAATCTTCATGGGCTATAGCGAAAACACTAAGGGCTATAGAATCTATGTGGCTGGTCAAAGGGAAATCAAGATTAGCCATCATGTCACCTTTGACGAAGATATGGCTCTTAGCAAAGTTGAAAATCTTCCTACTCAAAGGGGATGTAAAGAAACTAACACCAGGGAACCAAAGGAAAAGGAAGACCAGACAATGCCCGATGTGGAAGAACTTATGGATCCTATTGATCCCCCTCTGCAAGGGCCTTCCTCTTCTAGGAAGAGGCCTTCATCGCTTAGGGGGACACTTGATGATGCTGAAGGGCACATTACACCCAGGGGAACCTTCCAGGAAAGTAAGAAGTCGACCAGGTATCAGGGATACTTGACCATCATGAGCACAATCATCTAAAATGAGCCTTCGTCATTCGCAGAAGCTGTCAAGCATCAAGTATGGAAGGATGCTATGACTGAGGAATGTGATTCCATCATGAAAAATGATGTCTGGGATGTGGTCCCCAGACCCCAGGACAAAGCAGTTGTCACTTCGAAATGGCTTTACAAGATAAATCATGCAGTTGATGAAAGTGCAGAAAAGTATAAGTCTCATTTTTTCACTCGTGGCTTCTCTTAGAAGGAAGGTATAGTTTATGATGAGATATTTGCATCTGTTGCCCAATATACCACCATCTGCTTGATCATATCCCTTTCTTCTTTGCAAGGATGGAACCTACATCATATGGATGTCAAGACCACGTTCTTGCATGGCTCGATCAAAGAGGAGGTTTATGTGGAGCAACCCACATGATTTGAGATTCATGATCGAGAATCTCATGTGTGCAGGTTGAAGAAGGCCCTCTATGGGCTGAAGCAAGCACCCCGAGCGTGGTATGAGAGGATCAATAACTACTTGATGAAGTTGGGATTCAGTAGGAGGGAAGCCAAACCTAACCTTTAATTTAAGGTTGAAGATGTCAATCCTCTCATACTGGTGTTGTACATTGATGACCTCTTTCTAATAGGTAAAGACCCTCTCATTCGCAAATGTAAGAGGGAGTTGGCTTCTGAATTTGAGATGAAGGACCTAGGATTGATGCACTATTTCCTAGGACTAGAAGTTTGGAAGAAGCCAGGGGATATTTTCCTATCTCAAGGAAAATATGTGGTGAAGATATTGGAGAGATTCGTTATGGTGGACTGCAAGCCCGTGACTACCCCGATGGAGCTTGACTTCAAGAAGTTAAGCGATAGTGTTGCCAGACTTGTTTTAAGAAATGCTACCAAGTATCATCAACTCATTAGAGCATTGATGTTCTTGGTGAGCTCTCGTCCATATATATGTTTTGAAGTCAACACGTTGAGTCAACATATGGTTGAGCCTCACCGCTCACATTGGATTGGTGCCAAGAATCTATTGAGATATCTTCGTGGCACAATCACTCATGGGTTGAGGTACACTATCGGAGATGTGAGACTACATGGATATATCGATGTTGATTGGGCAGGCAGTGTGGTGGACCGAAAGAGCACTTCTGGGTGTTGTTTTTCTTTTGGATCTTCCTCAATATCCTAGATGAGAAAGAAGCAGAAGTTGGTGACTTTGAGCACCACCAAGGCAAATTATATTACTGCTAGTATGCCTTCCTGTGAGGCGGTCTGGTTGCGAAATCTCTTCAGTGAGCTGTTTGGATTTACATTGGATACCACCATGATCATGTGTGACAACCAAAGTAGGATTTGTTTATTAGAGAATATCGTATTTCATGATCACTCCAAGCATATTGATATCAGGTACCACTATATTCGGGATATGGGACCCTCTTATGAGGGTGAAGTATGATGTATTGAGCTCTCAGAGCTCCAGGGGGTGTACTTCTTGGAGCGACATGTGACCACAGGGTGACTTACCATCCCCTGGTGGTGCACTATGTATAGGGTGAAAGGTTCAACCTTCTCCTGTGACACCCCGTGGCAACTGTTGGACAAGATGATTTGTTCTCCTATGGACAGGATGATTAGTTCTCCTGTGGACCAGGATGATTAGTTCTCTATGGAGACTGTGGATAGGATGATTAGTTCTCCTGGCGAGGCATCCTACCCATGTAGTTTGGGACTCATGGGAAGTACTCTCATCTGATCAATGAGAAGGTAAATGGGGTTAGGGACCATTAGTAGTGCTATTGATGGACACATCATTGTATCTATCGTACTCCCTATGCTAAGATGACCTCCATTGATCTAGGATCAATGATAGTGATCTGGGACACTCTGAGACTGACTTCGAGTCAGTGGAGGATGGTATGATACATCCTCGATCATTTCTTCTTATTCATAGTTCAAGAAGAGTAGAGTAGAGCAGAGCAGGGCCAGGCAGTGCAGGGAAGTGCATTTGATGGTTGGGATAGTAGCCACAGTCAGATGGATTGGAGATGGAGTTCTCCCTAGTTGTGAGGGAGTGTTAAAATTGGAAACTAGGGCCAAAATCCATGTGGGTCATCTCATTTATGGAAGCTGATTTTTTTCCTATATTCCTCTTATCGAGAGGTGTAGGATTGATCTAAATATCATCCAATTCCAACAAGTATTTATGGAGATATGAATTTATTTGTATTTACTTGACAAATTGTGAAGGTTGGCCAACAGTTAAATGTGTGGCACACATGCCCAGTGAATCATATAAACACAAGAGAGGTTGATTCATTTTCTCATCATCTCATCTCACTCATTCTTCTCTCTCTCCCCTTAGCTTTGGGTTATACAAGGAGTAGCTCACACGTGGGAAGAAGGAGGACGTTGAAAGGAGGACACAGAAGCTGCTGAAGGTATCTTTGACTAGCGTTGACTGCCGTAGTTTTGGGTAGCAGGTTGACTTCAGCCAACAACAATTTAACTGTGTTTTTGGGGCTGTTCAAGGGTTGTTTGAGGGTCACTTGACCGGAAATTGACCAAGAATATTAGAGGTCAATTTTAACTCATTTGACCAAGTTTGATCAAAGGGTTTCCTCGCATTGGGGTTTGTCCCTGGCTAGCCACCACATCTGGCTTGTTTTCTGTTGATCGTTTAATGTTCTATCTGCACTTTACTTAATGTATATGTGATTGCTAATCTATGGCTAATAAAAAGAAAAGAATTAAACTGCTCTAAGCATAGAACATGCCATAATTAAACAGGAACACACAAGCAAAGATACATCACAAACTATAAATCAGGTTAGCGAACAATCCAAAGTGATGGTTAAACCAACAGCACATCTCGATAAAATTCATATAAACACATGGAAAATTCCATACATACATGCGTAAAAAACAACTACATATATCATTAGAGTAACCAAGACAGCTAAACTAGAATAACAACATATGCATGAAATGTGTTGGCTCTATTATATTAAGAAAGTGAAAGATCCAATCATACATACAACTATGACCAACCACTAGTCCCAGCAGTGGAATGTTACAATCACTATTGCATGCTCCTCCAAAGAGATATACTATCTCTGCACTGTGGAGAAGCCAAGGCTCGTTAAAATACACTCCAATCTTTCTCTAAGATACACCTATTGGAAGCTTGGCTCCCAAAAGCCTGTAAATTGAGTTATGAGGTTCTAGAAATAGCAAAGGGGGGGGTGACCCTTGACATTCCCCTTTTTTACTCTTCACCAACCCTCATGACTCTTCAACTACTACATGATTGTTACACTATACTATAAACACTTGGTTTTTCACTTTTACAAGATGTTACATTACAATCTGCACATGTACCCATGTGAGACAAAATAGGCTAGAGCAAGTCATGCAAGATATCACTAAGAATCAGACAGTTGTGGGAAGACCAACTCTTCGACATCCTCACGATGATCGACAGTGGTGAACTAATGCCAAGCTTGGTAGTCCGTTATAGTGTTCGTGTGCTCAATGGTGACATCCTACTGAAAGTGCACTCTTGCCTCCGTTGCATCCAGGTAAATTGATTTTTCACCTCTGTCCAACTCGTCTGATAACATTGCATCATCGTCTTGAGTGTAGTCAGACAAACAACATATTGATGCATAGTGTCTACGCTAATCTCCAAGCCTGTGCTGGTGGCTACGTGCATCAACTCATCAACACACATGTACAGCTCCAGTCGGACTTGGTTCTTTGACTTCACCTCAGTGAGTGTGCCAATGGATGGGTTTGTGTGTGTGCACAGAATGACATCTATGCTTCTGAACACCCGTGCATGTGAAGCCTACAAACTGGTGATGGGCTGCGGGACTTCCTCATAGTTCCAGATTTGACTCTAGATGTGTGCCTTCAACTCTACTACCTTTGGCTTCATCATCTCTGGCAAGTGTAATGGGGCTCCTTTGTACCTCAATGTCCATGTTAGCACGCGATCGACAATAGTGTGCAGATTTGATAAGATGTGTGCTCTCCTAGCACAATGTTGTTGCCAATCGTTGAGATGGATAACTGACTTATGCACGGTGATGAATCTGGAATACAACTTCTGCATGACTGTATCGAGGGACAATACTTCATCCAGTATCGCTCTCTTCAACTCTGCTCTGGTAGATGATGTAACTTATTCTACTCCCTGCTTGGTCGCTTGTAACTCCTTAGCCATATGCTTGTTCTCCACTATCAAGAATCAAACACTCAAGCTGGTGGCTTCGACATATGCTCTGGTAGCATCGGCCAATGTCGTTGGATGCCTGCACACATCAGATACGATCACTCATTCTTCAAACTGCACATGAGATATATAGAAATTCGGAGTAGGAACTCTACATGACTGCACAACTCTGTCTTGTGACTCATTGAAAGATATGTTGTGCATCTTCGCCTCCGGATTGTCTTCAAGGATCTTTGTGTCTCCTTCATTGTTTGGGACTTGCTCTGCTTTTGAATTTGGTGAAGTCGGTGGGACGACCTTTTAGTTCTGAGGCATGAGGTCAATATCTTGATCTGACTCTGGCTTAACCATATCCGTATCCATCTTCTCTAGCATCTGTTCATTCTCTTAAGTTAAGTTCTTCTCCTGTGACCGTTCACCTTTTCTACTTTATGCCAATTGCTTGGACGAGTCTACAACTTGTATGGTCGCAATTTCATCAATTTATGCATGTTGCGTGTTGGGTAGCAGAGGCGCCACATAACGGGTTTGAGGCTCAAAGCCCACAATTTTGGGTAAAAATATGGTAAAGACTCCGTGAAGTGCGCAGAGCACGATTTGTAATGACTCAAGTCAAAGGGTTTTCCACCTAAAAATAATGTAAGAAAATCGAAAGTGAGTCGGTTGGCCCATGGTTTTCGGACCATGGAAATGTATGAATAGAGCAAGGCTCTATGGCTAGAAGTCAGTTTTTGTTTTGGATCTTGATGTTATGGGTTTGTGAAGGAAATATTCTCTCTGCATCTGTAAGTTTGAGTCAAGGGTGTTGGTAGATAAATAGAGGCTCTACAGCTGTGTGCGTAGAGGCCTGGTAGAGTTCGCAGCTGTGTGCACGGACCCCTGCAGCTAAGTGCACAGGGCGGATCTGGTTGTACTTGATAAGGGATCAATAAAGATAAGAGCTTCTAAATCATTGTGTGTTTTATCATGAATCTATCTGTTGCTTATGTTTTGATTTCACACATATTTATGGTTGTGCGCACTAGTTGTTACTCTTAAATGTTTGCTTAAAGACCTTAAGAAGTAGATCAGATCCATAATAATTTCATTAATAAGAAAACATACCTGGGCAGATCTACGCGGAAGCCCGATAGCAGTACAGAGTGGCGCGAGGCCACAGAATAGTTTGCAACCCCTCCAAACCACATCAAGACATCCTCAGGGTGTGGAAACCTAGTTCCAGCACCCTCCCTTGCTACCTCTGGTGAGACCTCAGTCCGCACTCCACGAGTTATTGCCGAAAGGGCCGGCAGCTGTGGGATTTGTTTGGCTAATAACTCTTCTGAACCTGGGTCAGGGCCCAATAAGCCAACAAATGGTTCTGTTGCCGGGACTAGGATCTGCCTAAGGGATTTCTAATGTCGGAACGCTGGAACCCTATGAAGAAAGAGCTTGAAGATTGGTTGGATTGGAAGCTTCATGAGTTCGTGGTACAGGAAAACAGAAATCCATAGATATCTGAGGAAAGGTGGTTGGATTGCTACATATACATAGAAATCCACGAGATCTTCTCCGCGTCTTTCTCGACAGAACTGTATGAATGGATCGCAAGGTTAGCTGACAGTTAGGGAAGGTGCAAACTGGATCAGCCCATCGTGTGGACTCTAGAGTTGGTGCGTGGGCTGGAAGCGTCTGAAGATAAAATCGCACAGGGAATAGATCACTGGTTGGATCGAATAATAGGAGGGTTTATAACCGAGTTCGCGATAGACACAACTGTGAGTTACAGCGAGGCAAAAAGGCGCTTTCTCCAAGGACTGCGGGGTAAGTACATCAAATCGTTGAATAGTTGGATTAAAATGTTGTTATGTGAAAAACGGGTTATGCGCATCCATTGATGTCTGAGGTAACAAGGAGCGGAAGAGGCTACCGAGGGATCGAAGGATTAGAAAACAGTCCTCTGATTTCACTCTCGCAAGAAAGCGAGGAGGAGCCTGCGGGGTTCTCTCTAAGAAGCGCAGTTCGATTGATAAAGCAGTGCATTCCACTGATACCATCACCATCCATGCCATCATCTACTTCTCCTGCATCAAACCCATCTACACCTACCCCACCTCTGCCACCACCAAAGGTTGGGATGGCAAGTGCAGTCAAGTTTCCAGTATTTAGAGGCATAGGAAATGAGGAACCAGATCAGTTTTGGTTCGTGGTAAAGGTCATATGGGAAGCCCAAGGTGTAATAGATGATAACATCAGAAAGGATACTTTGGTTAGCGTGCTGCAAGAGCGCACATTGACGTGGTATATAAAGTACTCTAGCGATCACCTGAATGCAGGAATAGCGGCGATTCAGGATACGTTGAACAAAGAATTTAGCTAACCAAAATCAGAAATGCAGTCGATCATCGGGTTCAAGAAGATCACAATGATGCTTGGTGAAACCCCGTGGGATCTAGATCAGAGATTGAAAAGTACAATCCACGAGGCTAACATGACGCTGATGGAAGCATAGCACTACACATGGTTTGTGGCATCTTTGACACCACATCTGAGGATGATGTTATCACAGAAAAAGATCTCAACCCAAGCTTAAGCATTGGAGATAGTGATGAGGTTTCATGAAACTCCAATACAGGATTCGGGGTTGGGAGTTTAGCAAATCCATGCGCAACTACAAAACCTGTGCTTAGAAATGTAAAGTTTGAAGCAAGAAAGGGTACCTCAACCGGAGGTGCATACAGAAGTAGGATGCATCAAATGCAAAGGTCAAGGTCACGATAAGGACCACTACCCCGTATTTGTGAACTATATGGCAAGAGGGGAGTCGATGCCATTAAGGCTAGAGGTACAAGCAGGTCCAAGCATGATGCCTGCCCTCTGGTGCGCGATTTGTCAAGTGGGAGGAAAGCACGCAACAGACAACTCCCACCTATTACAAAAGTATACCCAGACTCTACAGCAACTATATTGCAACTTCTATAGGTCAGTGGGTCACGACGAGCGAACTTGTCGAAGCTACGAGCTAATGATGGAGAGGACCCCAGCCTATCGAATGCAGACTGAGGCACGGGGTTTCCACCCAGGCGTAGGGCCACGCGGGGGATCCTGAGGACGCAGACGAGGAAGAGGAATAGGGCCTGGGCGAAGGCGTGGACAACTTATCTGTTATAATTATGGTGGTCTGGGGCACTACACTTATGATTGTACTAACCCTACGAGAATATCTTGGCCATACTGTGAGTAGTTTGACCATGAAATGGTAGACTGTCTGATGCTAATTGCCTAGATGCACAAAAAGGGGGTATTGCAGCCCACTCCAACTCAAAATTTCCAAATGATGAGGTCAAAACCGCGCGAAGAGGACCCCAGCATCAACATGGTACTAAGGAGCGATGCAACTACAAGGGGAGATGCGCGAAAACAGCCTGGAGAAGACGGGAAGGGTTGTGATGCTCCTACAAGGGAACCTAACTTTGAGATGGAACAGGTGAAGCAGACGTCTAAGGAAGCTCCGAAGAGCTTCATGGAAGTCTCTACTCTAGGTAATAGGGATCCAATTGAGCTGAGAATGGATCCCTCTATTCTTACTACCTTTTTAGAGACATGTATGAAGCTGCTACGCAAAAATAGAGCAGTTAAAGGACTACAAGCGTTGATCACTAAGTATGCAAGGTTAAGGGAGCCGTACATAGTCCGAAAACTGGGAAAACATGCTCTGCGCACAAGGCAGGAGATGCGAACGACAGTGCAAATTGGTGAGTACGAGATGGACTAGGTCACTCTAGATTTAGGGTCAAATGTGAATGCGTTGCCTAAGCAAACGTGGGAACACATGGGTAGGCTCGCACTACAGTGGTCTCCTATTCAACTGCGGATGGCCAACCAGCAAAAGATATTACCGATGGGATGATTGCAAGGGGTGACCATGGACATTGAAGGCGTAAGTACACAGACCGACTTTGAGGCAATAGAAATTGTTGGTGACAGTAATCCATACCTTGCATTGCTAGGAATAGATTGGGCCACGGACATGAATGGGGTCATCAACTTAAAAAGATGAAAAATAACACTCGAGAAAAAGTCACTCCGGGTAATAGTTCCGCTGGA
Source organism: Pinus taeda (assembly GCA_000404065.3). NCBI lineage: Eukaryota > Viridiplantae > Streptophyta > Pinopsida > Pinales > Pinaceae > Pinus > Pinus taeda. Next base: position 22,355 of record APFE030043559.1, on the reverse strand, counting down.
CCCAGCTGAAGGAGCATGCTACACCGAACCGGTGCGTGATTAGGACAATGATGATGAACTAGACAACATCTACTAGATAACAGTGCAAAACCAGGATCGGGTGAATCCCTCAGCGGATGGAAGACTCTCATGGGAGCGTGATAGTTCCTGCACATTGGATTCAAATGAGGAGATTGAACGCTGGTAGAACCGATTGCATAAAGTCACAAAACTTAACTTTAATATGATGATTAGATTACTGCAACGCGTAAACACCGAAGTAACGCAATGGCCAGTGGATAACGGCACAAAAAATGAGGATTTCATCAACCTTGGCACCTCAATCATAGAGCAGAAGTGGCATGATGCGACAGAAGAAGCGTCATGTGCAACAGTATGGCGTGAACATAGGAAGATGAGGTGGAGTGAGCATGAAGGTAGAAGGCGGTTGAGGTACGAGTTGGAGGACTTCCGCAGTGAATAACTTCGGGCACCCATCTACAATGGAGGGCACGACTGTAGCTTGTGCAACCATCGACCCAACAGAAACTATGCGTAACAAGGGTTCGCTGGGCCAATAAAACCCTAACCCCAGCAGGTTGTGCGCAGAGAACTCTACCAATACATAAACACATTGAAACCAGGGAACCAAAGAGAATTTCCCAAGCCACTACCCCTGTAGTTCGACCTAAACAAGAATACCTGGACGAAGGGATCTGGTAGTTGCGAGAAGCCATTCAGTGCAACAACATGAGACTTTGTGAACTAGAGGAAGTGGGGGCCAGGCTAAGGAGGAAAAGTGCGAGGCTAGATGAAGAAATTGACAAAATAAAAATAGGAGTCACACAAACGGGCCGTGCGAAGGAGCAACTGAGGAGACCGAACCTGGCCGGCCCTCCTACGATACTCGAACAAGCCATAACCTTGCTATCATGGTTGCGACTGCACCCTAGTGAATAAGGGAGCACAGACCACAATGCGTTACTTGACTCAAAGGAACACGAAGGGTGCCCGTAGCCCAATGTAGTAGGGAAGAGGAAGGCCTACACGAGGGGTGCGACCACCTGACTATTTGTAGGAGGCCTAGTCTCAGCACTCCACGTGGTTGAAAGAGGGCGCGGGACTATAAAGAAGTCTGCAGGAAGGTTGTGTGATTCGGATGTGGTGCGCTAGACCAGTAAAAAGCATAAACGCATCTGCGTAGTAGGGACTATGCTACCACGTGGGTAGAATGGAAGATGACTATTGCAGCTACTGTTCATGACAAGATGTCCCATTTAAGACACCGAGGAGTGGGTAGCGGGCCACTAAGATAGAGGACTAAATGGATTTGCCGCCAAAATCACATTAATAAGCCACGAACGAGGAGAATGGACGAATTTGAAATATAAAGGGTATATAAAGCATAGGTGGCTTGTTACCACAAACCATTTGGCCCCTTACATAGTAAATTGTTCGGGGTTCAAATAGGGCGACACAGGATGGATGAAGTAGTCGTAAGAGAAAGTTCATGGTTTAAAGCCCTGCCGAAGGTAATACAGGAGTCCCTACTCAAGTTGATATCCACACCCAAGGATGATACAGCCGAAATCCCTAAATCACCCAGGACGTCGTGGACCAAGAAGAACCCCCAAGTAGCAGGACCAGTCTAGACGTCTCCACCTAATCCGCGATTCTGAAAATTATCAATGGAGGAAAAAGGCAAAACCGTTACAATTGAGAGCAATGAAGAAGATGAAGATCCTCCGACCTATGTTGAAGAAATAGAACCAGACAAAGAGATAGAAGAAGATATCCAACCAGTAAGATGACCCAAGTATGTTCCTCCAAGAAAATGGAAGGCCAAGGTCCCTATAGATCTGGATGCTGTTGACAACATACTCATCACATCGTCTCTCCCTAAAGGGGTTCCACTCGAAGGAACGGCGACCGGCCGCATCTCGACTATGAAATTTGAAGGCTGGGACCTTGCAAATACTGATAATTTTCCCCATTTGGCAACTAGTGAACTAATGGAGCAAAGCACAAAGGGCATTGTTACGACACTTCAGCCAAAGGAGTGGTTGTGCAAGGTGGAGGAAGTTGGGTTACTCTATCTCCTGTCCATTCCACATTTTCACTGGCCCCCCATTACAATATTGGTCATCTGACAACTACTCTGTTTTGTACACGATGGATACTTATGGAGAGACAAACCCATCCCCATCATGGCGAAACTTATTCACAAGATCTCGTGACTTCCCTGTGAAGGAAGGGACCCCATGGAAATAGTTGATGTGAGTGGCAATGTGACGATGACAGAAACCTTGAAAAAGAAATACAAATTGGAGAAAAAGCAGCGAGGGTATGTTATTGACAGTATTCCGGATAAAGGGGTCCGTGTTTCTACCCAGTTGGTGGCAGGAAAAGTGATGCGAAAATGTCGCACAAACAAGGTCCCAACAATAGTTGTCACGCTAGTTGAGTAATGCGCAGAAGGGGAATAGTTCAATTGGGCGCAGTTCCTCTGTGACGAGTTCTTGACCAATTACAGGGAGGCCCAAGAGGAGGGTAAGATCTTCCACTATGTGTGGTTGCTGTTATCCATCATGTTGGTTATAAGTGAATTACCCGAAGATAGTGAGTTTCCTTCCCTGGACCAAGATTGGCCAAAAGCCACCAAATACACGTCACTCTAGGTGATGAGGGACACCGCAAGAATCTAGGACATCAATATTTTCTAGATACTAATGGAAGCAAACATCTGACAGTGGATCAAATAGCAACCCCATCTGTCCGTCGATATATATGACAGTGTGAAGAACGTAGCCGATTTTAAGGCAGACATGCACCATGTATACATCCGGGCACGCAAGGACCCAAACCAGATGTGGTCCACACTTCCTTTCATTGCCATTGACAAGCCTATCTTTGTGGTATTGGATACTTGGCCACCGGAGTGGCGCGAACCAGATGCGGTGTGGCGCGATGAGACCACTATCCAAAAACAGAAGGCTAAATCTAAGCACGCAGCACAACAAAAGCATAACAAACAACACGTTGTGGAAGTACGAGCGGTCTGGGAGGCAGTGTAGGCTTCTACAGGTAAGGCAACTATCTCTATTGTGCTTCCTTCTCTCTTCTATGCAGCGCCTTTTCTTCTTGGAGTTGTTGCTTCAACTCCTACAACTCCTTTTTTGTTTCCTCCATCCTCTATTTCTCTCTTAGCCTTTGCACAATCCTCTTTTCGTGATGTCACCTCTTAGCCTCAATCTCTAAAGGTTCTTTCAACACAAGTGGATCTCCTTTGAACTTGCAGCTTTGTTCTGTCTCTATGTTGTCAACAACCTTTCTCTTTCCTTTGTCACATGCAGGTCTACCACCCTCTACTACTGCTGATGATGCTGCTCTCTGAGATGTTGCTTCCCTCTACTTTGCAAACCACTCTACATCTATGCCAACCGGTTCATTGAGCCTGGAGGAGTGATAACAATATCTCCACGGGTCTTCCTCAGGCCAATGACACACCTCATGGATCAAAGGAAATTGCACTCTCATACAATGATCCTTCACTAAGCAATATGGGTCATACGGATTAAAACTTCTAGTGCCAAAGGTGAATATTTTTAATTCCTACATCTCGGCCTCAACATGCTTTTTGTATCTCATACAACCCAATCCGAGAAGGAAGAGTGGTCCAAGATTCCTTCTTCTTCTTATGTAGTCTCATTGATAACACTATCAAGATGTGATATGACACCTCTTGCATGATGCTCTTGTCCATGAAAAACTTCAATAAAACATGCAGAGCCTTCTCCGTGTTGTACATCCATATGAATGTGCCAAGGGGTGAGGCATACCAATCTGCTATTTCGATCAATGCCTCCATCACTTCCTGTGACATGCAGGGTGGATAATGCTCAAATATCATTTTGTACACCAAGGTGACAAAGTGGTCTGACAACTGTATGATAACTATGTGGAAGCTTCATTCGGAAAATAGTCTGTAATAAGTCTGCACATAGGTTTTCGAAGGTGTCCATGCCCAACCTAATTCTGTGAACTATTAATAGGCATAGACTACATGCGATATGTAAGCGGATGCATATATCTCTACTTACTGACCCTTGGGCGGATGCCGAGCTTCTGTCACCTGTTCCTTCAACCTGAGAGCCAACATGTCAGACCAGTTGCAAGGTCTTCCTTCGTTGGCCATTTGGTCCAACGTGATCACCCAACTTTGTAGGAAGGTCTCTGTGCTCTCTTGTCAGTATAAGCGACATGTATAGATGACTAAGTACTGATATGCCTTTCGCAGTATCTTCGTATTATAAACATGGTTGGGTTTTTTCCTGAACTTGGCTTACTCTTTCGCCTAGTTCTTCAAGATATCTCTTAAGTTTGCACTATTGTTGGGTCTACTGAAGGGTTTCTCCATTGTGATCATCGATTGTGGCAAGTGATACATCTCTTGAAATTCCTTTGCCTTAAAGGTAACAAGTTGTGTTCCACTGGCACTTCTGAACACCATCATCTCGGGGTCAGTATACGACACAATCTAGTGGATCATATCCGTGCACGGAAACGCGGGATACCAGCATGCAATCCGGTATAAGCCAGACTTGTGAATGTTGATGTAGACCCTACATCTTCCAGATTTTCCTCAAATATGTCTAAGAATGTATCATTGGTGTCCTTCCATTTCATCTTGATGTCTTTGTCTATGAACAACTTGGTGTCTTCATAGATAGGCAAGCTCATAGACACTTGTTCAACTGCATATCTAGTTGCGCTCTCGATAGTGTCCTTTGATCCTACTCTCTTGGAGGTCATTGAACTTGTATTGTTGAGAGACGAATGAACACCTATGATACCTAAAGACATAGCAACACTCATGGAAAGAAATTTGTCAGTTGAAAACCAAAAGAACTTTGAGCACTGATATGCAACATACCTGGGTGACTAACTGGGAAGATTGCACAATTTTCACTGGGATGCTGGGAGACTGACTGCCAAAACTACACAAGGCACAGTTTGGTCTATCAGGAGGCTGACTGACTGCTAGAACTGTGGAATGCATAGTCCAGCCTAGCCTGCTGAGGACTGAAATTGTGCAATGCACAGTTTCAGTCAGCAATGACATGCAAACCCATCAACTAAATTGCGCAATTTTCGGGGCCAACAAGACATTGTGTCCCAGATTTGCGTGACGCAATCTTGGAGACTAGTGTTGGGACATATTTGTGCATTTTCTTGAGGAAAGGCCCTTCACTCTCAGAAATACGCATTACTAGCCAGGTAAGGCAAGGTTCGGTCCAAGGCAGCCAAGGCCCACCGGCAGGCGACTGAAAACATTAATGTTCTGAATGCATGGCTAAGCTAATTGTAAACAAGAGTGAATGATCGTGCATGCAAACAGTGAGTGAAAGATTCAGAAAATGGGAAAACAAGCATGTGTGTGAAGTGATTCACCACAACAACGACCGTTAATGCAGAAACAGTGTCACGCATGCGGCAATAGTGAGATGCAATGAAAAAATTAAAACAACGCTTCTACAAGATAACATGCATTAAATCAATAGGAGGCATTCATCAAAACCAAGAAAATAACATTCACATAAAGCAAAATACAAAAAGTGACAAAATAGCAACAAAAGACATGAAAAGAAGACTTACCAAGAAAAAGCTGAGATGAATGTGCCAAAGAATCCTAGATGCGATGTGGGATGTCAGAGATCCAAGATCGATGTGAGGAATGAGCTCTGCAGTGTCGAATAAATAAGTTTGTTAAGGATGAGGCTTATGATGCGCTTGCCACAAATCTAGGAAAAAGCGACACTTAGTGGGAAGTTTATAAAACAGTCTTTGCATGTAACCTCCAACTCCTAAAAATAGATCCCTAAAATCTAGGGATGCTTTTTTACTTTTTTCCTTTTTTCCTTTTTGGGAAAAATAAACCCATGCATGAAAATAAGGATTTCTCAATCTTGGGGGGGGAACTGGTCAACCTGAAAGCACATGCAACAGTGTGCGATCCTGTGGATGAAATTTTCACAATTTCTAGGCTAAGCAAGACTAGCTAGCCCTCATGCATTGCACAATTTTTGGACTGAAGCCCTGGCTATCAGTCAAAATTGCGCATTTTCTAAGTTGAAGCCCATCGTTGGGCTGAATTATGCATTTTCCAGAGGGAAGGCTACGTGGCTGGATTGCACATTTCTAGAGCGCAACTGGATTGCGCAATTTCTAGAGAGAAGGTTAGTTCCCCCTATAATTGCGCAATTTTCTAAGTAAGCACCTCAGCCAAAAAAATGACTAAGTCTAGAATGTCAACCTATGGGTGGGAGGCAAATAAGTTGACCAACACAGGCTGGTAAGCCACTGAAACTTAGTTGAAGCCTATGTACCTGGACAATGCAACACATCCTCCTGCTAATGATGGTTGGTAGGGAGGCTCTGAAACAAAGTTAAGGCAAAATTTTGGAGGGTGGTTGTAGCCACTACAACAGGTCTGGAGGAAACTCTTCCAATTGAGTGTGAAATTCCTTCATTGAAACTAGACTTCGAATTACTCCCAAATACCTCACCTGAAGAGGAATGTTTACTTTACCTCGAAAGGCTCAATGAAACCCGTCACTTCACAAAATTAGTAATTGAGACCCATAAAAAACGGGTTAAGGCTCAATACGATAGAACTATTTCTCCTCATTTTTTATTGAGGATAACTTAGTATTGCTTTATGATCAAGCCAATGAAAAATTGGGAGTTGGGAAATTCGAACCAATGTGACATGGGCATTACATTGTCAAGCGAGTTTTACAAAAAGGTGCTTACTAGTTAGTGGGATATGAAGGAAATTCTTTGGCTGAGCCTCGAAATGGGCTTTACCTGGAGAAGTATTATGCATGATTATCTGTGTAAACACTCATGTACATTAGTGTGTGTTTTCATTAGTGTGCGGTGTGATTTTGGTGTGTTAGTTTTCTTTTGCAAACCTTTTCCTATGCTTACCCCATGCTCTACTTGGTTTGCAGATGTCATCACATCAGTTTTGCTGATGGTGCTTGTCGTAGTACACAAAATCTATCTTTTGCTGCATGGGAAATCTATGACCCTAATGGTGAGTTAGTGAATTTGCAAGGTATATGTTTAGGTCAGATGACTAATAACATTGTTGAATATAGTGTGGTCATCGAACTTTTGTCAGAATCTATCACTGTTGACATAGATTGTCATTGATGTCAATATGGCAATATTCGAGGAGCCAGAGGAAGCAAACAGAGCCATCGGAGCAATGGGGAAGCAGACAGAGCTATTGGGAGCTATCGGAGCAATGTATGCCACAAAAGGGTCATATGCATGCAAATGAGTTATCAGGAGCCATATATGCCACAGAATACACTATCAGGAGCTATCGGAGGCATAAACCCATATATATATGCATTTATACACTATTGGTGACAAAAACCATACATATATGCAATACATTATCGGAGTGGAAAGGCAGAGTTTATATATGTGTGTGCGCGGAATACACTATCAGAGCGGGCATATACATAAATATCGGTGACAGTGGAAATCAGCGGTTCAGCTATATGCCGTCACCCCAAACCCTCGATTATGATGCATATATGTGGACTCGAGGACATATATGTCTGGGTATATAAACAAGTGAAGTCTAGGTAGTATTTCATATATATTACTATGTATACGGGCCTTAAGCCTTGCCATGTTAAACACTTACAAATTGCAACATATATACATACATACATATATATATATATATATATATATATATATATATATATATATATATATATATATATATATATATATATATATATATATGAGATATAACAGACACGTTGCACATTATGAAATGTTGTATTGTATATCACGTCCACCTATGAGACCTTGCAAAACACCAATTGTGATAAAACATGCAGACCCACTTAAACATTGTAACATGGCTTAATGATTATATCGCATCTCCAGGAGGATCGGCTGTCGGCCATCAACGATGCCATGGGCTTGATATATAAAGGACCCTGGAAGCCTTGATTGCCGATTGCGATATATGTAGCAGACACGATACAATATAGATGCAGGCGTAATAACTCTTGAAGTCTGCCCTTCAATGCTTTCGCCTGTTTTTTTCTCTGATTTCCTGTGTATTTGAATATTTGTCATGCACGGGGTTTGGAGGAAAAAATGCATTAAGGAATGCTCTCGATAGTTCTGGAGGTTGAACTAAAGCCGATTGCGATTGCGATTGGGATGTGGCATGTCCGTTAAATAGTGTTGTCTCTGTGTATCCCTGTTATCATTGAAAAAAAATGGGGCTATGTTACAGTTTTAACACACAGCGACTGAAAAGCCAGGAAGGTGAATGGAAAGCCAGTGCAGAGGAAACTAAAAAGCCAAATCAATGGAGAAGATGGAAGCCAAAGGACAAGCCAGTGCAAAGGAAGCTGAAGCAAGCGTGGAAGAAGCCGAAGAGTCAGTGGGAAGCGGAAATGAACAGTCAGAGGCATCAGGAATATAAAACTAGAAAAAACAAGTTTGTGTGAATAATCAGTGTTAGAGGAAGCCGAAGTTCAGGCAGAGGCAACAAAGGCAAGAGAAGCAGGAGAACAAGAGTGAAGTAGAATCTCAATAGGTTTGGGAGCTGAGAACTACAACAAAACAGTTTATACCAGGTTTGGGTTGGAGCCCACAGGGTTGGAGCCTCAAAACTGAAAGGACTGTAATCCTTAGGAGTTGGTGCTCCTAAGTGCAGAACTATTGCCTTGGAAGAACAAAGTTGGTGCTCTGGAGGTTGGAGTCTCACAAAAGTCCAAGTTGGTGCTTGGCAACTGATTGCAACCAGCTATATATTGTATTTATTTCATTGCACTTTTTGTGTTAATAAAAGCATTTCTTTCAGCTATCTATTTCTGCGTTCGTGTGTGTGTATATATATATATATATATATATATATATATAATATATATATATATGTATGTATGTATGTATATGTTTTTGGTGATAAAAAGAAAAACCTAAAAAGAAATATTGATTCACCCCCCTCTCAGTGTTTCCAACAACTGGTATCAGAGTTGGCTTCTTCATATTAGCCTAACAGCTTGAAGAAGGATTCATAGCCATGATGAGAAATCACGAAGCATTAGGAAGATCTCCTCTATTCGATGGAACTAATTTTGGTTTCTGGAAAAAGAGAATGACCTACTACTTAATGTCCCTTGGACCTGAAGTCTGGCATTTCATTCAAAATCAGTACCAAATTCCTCCCAATCTTCCAACAGATCAAGATGAGAGGAAAGCCTACATTGCAAATGCAAAAGCCTTGAACTCCATCACTAGTGGAATCACTTATTCCGAGTTCACAAAAGTCATGAATTGTAACTCTGCCAAAGAAATGTGGGATAAGCTAGTTGGCTTATATGATGGACACTCAAAATTCAAGAAGGCAAAGCTTCAGACTCATAGAAGGAAATTTGAAAGTCTGGATATGGAAGATGAAGAAGATATTTCATCATACTTCCTCCAAGTAGCTGAATTGGTCAACTCCCTTAAAGGATTGGACAAAAATATTGAAGAAAGTACCATTGTTCAAAAGGTATTAAGATCTCTTCCAGATAGATTTGACTCCAAAATAAGAACCATAGAAGAAGCAAAGGATCTAGATACTGTCAAGATGGATGAATTGCATGGAATCCTCACTGCCTATGAGATGAGGAAAGGTGGCCCAAGCTCAAAATATGCAGCATTCAAGGCTTCAAAATCAAAGAAGGGGAAAGAAAGGAATGATTGTAGTGATGAATCCAATGTGGAATTCGAATTGGCTCAATTTGTACGAAATTTGAAGAGAGGATCTAATCTAAAAGGTAAGTACCATCTTATCTATTTCAAATGTGGAAAAATAGGTCATTATGCTGCAAAATGTCCTCATAAACATGACAGTGATGATGAAGGAAATTCTAAAAGAAGGGTATACAAAAAGAAAGGGACCAATATGAAGAACTTCTTCTCTAAGCAAGATGAGTCTGATGAGGATGAATTTGTAGTCATCAAAAGGAAATTAGATGAGGAAAGTGACCATTATGAAAGCCAAGAAACATTATTCATGGCATTCACAAATGAAGATGACTCAGGGCTAAAAGGAAATGTAGATGAATTGTTAATAAGTGTCATTGAAGAAAATGAGAAATTACGGAATAAAATCATTTCTCTCAAGGTAGAAAACGAGGAAACAAGAATAAGAGAAGATCTCTTGGAAACAAAGCTAAAATAAAAAGAAGAGACTTGCAAAGAACGTGAAGCCGAAATAGTATCTCTAAGGAAGGAATTGGAGCAAGTCAAAAAGGGTTGGAAAGCTCTCAAATACTTGAGACTATCCTGAAAAGCTAAAAACCTCAACATGACAAGTCTGGAATAGGCTTTAAAGGAGAATCATCAAGCACTACGAACAGTGCGAAAAGCTATTCCGATGCACTTTCAAGCAACCCAAGAGAAGAAAAAATATGTCATCAAAGGTGCATTCCAGATTCAAAGAATGAAGAGAGAATAACTCCAAAGAAGAATATGGATTCGAATCATGGATACTACAGCAAATACAAACTAGTATTCCATCAAAGGCCCATCTCAAATCCAAAGAATGAAGCCGGAGTAATTCCAAGGAATGAAATTGACTCAAACCGTGGCTACTACAATAGGTACAAAACTATCTTTCTTGGACATTGTTTTCATTGTAAAAACTTTGGTCATCAAGCCAAACGTTGCATGGCTCACAAGAGTGAAACACCACAGCTAAAGGATCAAATAATCAAACCATATGCCCCCAAAAGGTAGGGAAAAATCAAAACCTTCAATTTGTTTGATCCCTTGACCAAATTTGATCTGATTTGCTCATTATGCTACGATAATGGACACTATGAACAAAACTTCCCACTCAAAAGGAGAAAAGCAAGTAGTGAGAATCCTTACGTGGATAAATGTGGCCTGGCTCTATATGCTCAAAATAATGAAAATCATTGGTTTGTGGATAGTGGGTGCTCTAGACACATGACAGGGGACAAAAGGAAGTTTGTCTCATTGAGCAAAAAGGAAATGTGTCCTTTGGAAGTGGATCTGGCAGAATTGCGGGAAAAGGAACTGTTACCCTCATCAATGGACGGGCTCAAACACAACATTCTGAGTGTCAGCCGAATCTATGATCAAGGACATAATGTTGTCTTTAGCACCAAAGGCTGTGAAATAAGGAACTCATCCTCAGGGGAACTAGTTGCGAAAGGGGTGAGAACACCAGACAACATTTACATTCTAAAAAAGATTCAAGAAAATAAATGCTACCTGAGTCAGACAGCTGAAAGTTGGTTGTGGCACAAGAGACTTGGACATACAAGCTTCGAAAATCTGGTCAATATCAGCAAGAATAAAGCTGTAAGAGACATACCAAGGCTATTCAAACCAAATCAAGGAGTATGTGGTCCCTATCAACATGGAAAGCAAACCAGAACCAACCATAAGATCAAGGAGCTCTCTACATCAAAGCCCTTGGAGATCATCCATGTTGATTTATGTGGACCAACTAGAAATCAGGCACTCCAAGGAGAAAGGTACTTTGTTTTATTTGTTGATGACTATACTAGAATGATGTGGATATATTTTATAAAATATAAATCTCAAACATTTGAGTGTTTTAAGAATCTAAAAGCACTTGTAGAAAAAGAAAATGACTCAAAAATTAAGTGCCTCAAAACAGATAGAGGGGAAGACTTCACATCAAAAGAATTTAATGAGCTTTGTAACATACATGGAATTAAAAGAGAATTCTCTGCTGCCAGAACACCCAGCAAAATGGGGTAGTTGAAAGAAGAAACTGGGCAGTTTAAGAAATGGAAATAATAGTGTTATTAGCAGTAGACTTGCAACCAAAATTTTGGAGAGAAGCAGTTGGGACAGCTGTCTATACCTTTAATCGAACTCAATTAAGACCAAATTTTGAAAAAACTCCTTATGAATTATGGAAAGGAAACCTTCTTTAGTAAAGTACTTCAAGATCTTTGGAAGCAAGTGCTTCATAAAAATCAATGATGGCTCACCCAAAAAGTTTGATTCTCGGGTTGAAGGAGGGATATTCCTTCGATACTCTACATGGAACAAAGCCTACAAGTGCTACAATTTTCGACTAAAGAAAATAGTGGAAATCATTGATGTAAAGATTGATGAAGACCTTCCAGAGAGCATGAACATGATCTTCTCATTGAAGAATAAGAACCTAAAGAAGAAGAAATAGATCAAGAAGAAGAAGAAGAGGAAAAAGAACCACCTCATACCCCTTCAAAGTAAAGTTTATCCAGAAATATCATCCAGAAGAGCAGATTATTGGAAATAGAGATGAAGGGATGCAAACCCGAAGAAGGATGATAATTACACCAAAGAGAAATGTTATTGCTCTTATATCCATGATAGAACCGGAAACATTTGCACAAGCAAGGATCCTCATTGGGTAAAAGCCATGGAAGAAGAAATGTTCCAAATTAAGAAGAACGAGAGATGGGAGCTGGTACCTCGTCCAAAGGAAAAAAACATAATAGGAACCAAATGGGTGTTCAAAAATAAAATGAATGAAGAAGGACAGGTTATCAGAAACAAGGCAAGGCTTGTCTACAAAGGCTATTCACAAATTGAAGGAATTGAATTTAAAGAGACATTTGCACCAGTAGCTCGTATGGAAGCTATCAGGATGTTCTTGGCATTTTCCGCTCAAAAGGATTCAAAATCTATCAAATGGACGTAAAATCAACATTTCTGAATGGGGAACTCAAGGAAGAAGTCTACATGGAGCAACCAAAAGGGTTTGGTCTAACGGAAGGAAAAGACTTAGTCTGTAAGTTGAAAAAGGCATTATATGGGTTGAAACAAGTTCCCAAAACTTGGTATGCAAGATTGGATCACTATCTTCAACAAAAAGGCTTCAAGAAGGGAGTGGCAGGGACTAATCTCTACATAAAGATGGATGAACGTAAGCTACTAGTCACACTTGTTTATGTTGATGATCTTATTTTTGCTAGCAATAATGATGAAATGAGCCATGAATTTTCTCAAAACATGTCAAGAGAATTCGAGATGTCAATGATAGGAGAGTTATCTCACTTCCTTGGACTACAAGTATCTCAAACCAGAGTAGGATTGTTTATATCTCAAGCCAAATATCTTAAAGGCATGCTTAAAAGATATGGAATGGAAGACTGTGCACCCATGAGCACACCTATGACCACAAATTGCAAATTGAGCAAAGATGATGACTCCCCTCCAGCATATGCAACTCATTACAGGTCAATAATTGGATCCCTTCTGTACTTAACTGCTACATGACCCGACATAATGCAGGTAGTAGGAATGGTGGGAAGATTTCAATCTACTCCTAAACAATCCCATTTGTTAGCTGTAAAAAGAATTTGCAGATATCTGAAAGGAACTCCTTATTTCGGTCTCTGGTACCCTAAGAGCTCAACACTAACTGTAACTACATACACCGATGTTGATTGGGCAGGAAGTGTAGATGATTGGAAAAGTACTAGTGGAAATGCATTCTTCCTAGGAGACTGTTTAGTATCATGGCTCAGCAAAAAATATACATCCATATCATTATCCACAGCTGAAGCCGAGTATATAGCTGCAACAGACTGTTGTACTCAAATACTATGGATGAAGGAAGCTCTAAAAGATGTCAACATAGGTACAGATCAACCAATGACCATCTATTATGATAACACAAGTACTATCAGTCTCAGCAAAAATCTAGAGATGCACTCAAAGACCAAACATATACCAATCAAGTATCATTTCCTTCGTGAACAAGTAGCTGAACAAAACATCATTTTGGAATATATCAATACTAAGGAGCAGATAGTTGATGTTTTCACAAAAACTCTTCCTCGAGAAGAATTTGAACATCTTTGTCAAAAGATGGGGGTTATTTCTTTAACATCACTTTAGTTCATTCATAAAGATGTTGCAGGACAGGGGGAGCAGTTCTACAGGGTCAGCAGTTCGACAGGGGGAGTCTGTATGCATTCCTTTGCCATTGATGTCAAAGGGGAAGAGCAGAAGAATATTGCCATCAATAATAAAGGGGGAGATTGTTGACATAGATTGTCATTGATGTCAATATGGAAATATTCAAGGAGCCATAGGAAGCAAACAGAGCCATCAGAGCAATGGAGGAAGCAGACAGAGCTATCAGGAGCTATCGGAGCAATGTATGACACAAAAGGGTCATATGCATGCAAATGAGCTATCGGGAGCCATATATGCCACAAAATACACTATCGAGAGCTATCAAAGGCATAAACCCATATATATATTATATATATATATATATATATATATATATATGCAATACACTATCGGAGCAGAAAGGCAGATTTTATATATGTGTGTGCGCGAAATACACTATCAGAGCGAGCATATACATAAATATCGACGATAGTGGAAATCGGCGGTTTGGCTATGTGCCATCACCCCAAACCCCCGATTGCAATACATATATGCGGACCTGATGACATATATGTCCGGGTATATAAACAGGTGAAGTCTGGGTAGTATTTCATATATATTGTTATGTATACAGGCCTTAAACCTTGCCACATTAAACACTTGCAAATTGCAACATATATATATGTATATGTATATTTATATATATATATGATATATGTATATGTATATGTATATGTATATGTATATGTATACATGATATAACAGACTCACTGCACATTATGAAACGTTCTATTGTATATCGTGCCCACCTATCGGACCTTGCAAAGCACCGATTGTGATAAATCATGTGAACCCACTTAAACATTGTAACATGGCTTAATGATTATATCGGATCCGCAGGAGGATCGGCCGTTGGCCATCGGCAATGCCATGGGCTCGATGTATAAAGGACCCCGAAAGCCTTGATTGTCGATTGTGATATATGTAGCGGACCCGATACAGTATAGATGCGGGTGTAATAACTCTTGAAGTTCGCCCTTCAACGTTTTCGCCTATTTTTTTTCTCTGATTTCCTGTGTATTTGAATATTTGCCATGTGTGGGGTTTGGAGGCAAAAATACATTAAGTAATGCTCCCGATAGTTTTGGAGGCTGAACTAAAGTCGATTGCAATTGAAATTGGGACGTGCCATGTCCGTTAAATAGTGTTGTCTTTGTGTATGATTGTTATCATTGAAAAAAAGGGGGCTTTGTTACAGTTTTAACACACAATGACTGAAAAGCCAGGAATCTGAATGGAAAGCCAGCAGAAAGGAAATTGAAAAGCCAAATAAATGGAGAAGAGGGAAACCAAAGGACAAGCCAACACAGAGGAAGCTGAAGCAAGCATGGAAGAAGGCAAAGAGTCAGTGGGAAGTGGAAACGAACAGTCAGAGGCATCAGGAATACAAAAACAACTAAAACAAGGAAGTGTGTGTGAATAATCAGTATTAGAGCAAGCCAAAGTTTAGGCAAAGGCAATAGAGGCAAGAGAAGCAACAGAACAAGAGTGAAGTAGAAGCTTAACAGGTTTGGGAGCTGAGAACTACAGCAAAATAGTTTATACCAGGTTTGGGTTGGAGCCCACGGGGTTGGAGCCTCAGAATTGAAAGGAGTGTAATCCTTGGAAATTGGTGCTCCTAAGTGTAGAACTATTGCCTTGGAAGAATAGAGCTGGTGCTATGGAGGTTGGAGCCTCATAGAAGTCCAAGTTGGTGCTTGGCAAATGATTGCAACCAGCTATATATTGTATTTATTTCATTGCACTATTTGTGTTAATAAAAGCATTTATTTCAGCTATCTATTTATGTGTTTTGTATATGTGTGTGTGTGTGTGTGTGTTTGGTGATAAAAATAACAACATAAAAAGAAATATTGATTCACCCCCGTCTCAGTATTTCCAACGCTCTTGGCATTAGAGAGTTAATCGTAAAACTTGATTCGCAACTCATTATACTACAACTTAATGGACAATATCCAGTTAGAAACCCTCAAATTTTGAGAATGTATTTGCAAGTTCATTTATTGGAATGAAAATTTGATTTTATTACTTATCATCACATTCCAGGATGCATGAACACATTAACAGATGCATTGGCTAATTATGTGTTAAATACAAATTTGCGAAACTTGTAAATCATAGAACATCATACATTGAATATGGTAAACAGGAAAACATATATACACACACACACACATATATCTATATATATAATGAGTGTTTACAAAATAGTTTGCTACATCAAAATAACAAAATTTGTGTCCTGAGACACATGGCTTTATAAGCTTACATAGTACAAAAAATAAATTAGAAGTTAGCTATTCACCCACATGGTGCTCATGATAGCATGAGACAACTCTAACACTTGGCCCAACAGTCGATGTAGTCTGGCAGATGCACCTATTGTGTGCCTCTGATAGCATAATGGCACCTCATCGATTGAGGCATACTCTCGAATCCCCCTAGTTAATCTTTCGAGGTTGCGCTCTAACTCGATGATAGGATCTGCTCCCTCTACATATGGAGGAGCATCCTCGATTAGGCGTGCCACTCGCCTAGCTATTGGAGAAACTCGTGGAGGTCTCTTTCGTCCAACATTTGCATGAAATTATAATTCAAATCTCAGTACACATAAAAAAAAATGTTATAAACTTCAAAAAACTTTAAAAAATAGTTTTTTACCTGAATCAGTCCATTATTCCCATGGAGGGAGTGGAAGATCTAGATCTCTTCAGAAATATGTCCCTGCATATGCCCAATCATCGACCATGATTAGCTATTGATGCATCCATGCGAAGAATGCTAGAGGGAATGACATATGTTGATCGCCCCCATGTCACGGCATCAACTCTCCCTAGCTGAGCAAACGTGGATCTTTGTGTGTTGGCGATCCACTTCCAACCATCAATAATGGAATAATGGCAAACGTTCTAGGATGAACGTCACCAGAATAGATCCGAAACCAAATTTTTTCATATTTCCCCTCTTTCACTTGGTTAATTGGTGCTTCATGTATGCCAATAAACCTTCACACCAGTTGAATACTCTAGGATTTAGGCATTTTATCACGTACTAGAAGTGAGACTTTAACGCCTCATGCAATGCTTGCACCCCAGCTGTTTGGGACATAGTGTGTAGGATGGTTCACAGTGGGAGATTGGTAATGTTTTTATGTAAAAATTCCCATTGTTAGCCTTTTTGGCTCTTGGACAATGCCTCGCAATGAGCATGTTTGTTCTCTCTCCTCTAGAATGTGATCTGGATAACTGCACCCATTGTCCCTTTCTGGACAACCCAGTAATGAAGTAGATTTCAGTGACCTCTATCTCAAGCTCTTGATCCCCGAACATGAACAGTTGGCTATCTACATCCCACCAACTGAATAAGTGTTACAATAACTCGGGTTATGCTCACAATAACTCGGGTTGTGCTCTGATCCTGGGAATCATGAAGAATTTGAGTAGTCCGCATGCTTGAAGGGCATCAATACAATCTTCATCCTGCATTTCCTGGTGGTCTTTAGCTTCATGACCCCTCTCCTTCCATTCGATCACCATTTTGGACTGGTTTTCCTACAAAACGTCAATAAACCAACATTTCATGAGCATCCATGGAAATAAAAATCAAGATTAACTATTTTTCATGGAAGATTTCACTTCAAATTTTTACCTTGGCACCAACGCATATGTTTAGGAATTTTTTTGTGCTGCCAGCACGATTGCTTAACTGGCCTCAGGGTGAGTAGTGTGAGTCCAATGGGTGAAACCTACGTTGGTCACCCATGATGTAATTTTTTTGAAAACCTTCCTCACAACCTATACTATGGATGAAAATTCTTAAAATGACTACCAAAATGAAAAGGAAGAACAGATCTATTACCTACAACAAGCGACTCAACAAATGGTATCCTGGATTGCTCATGCTCCTTTCCTGAAAATCAAGGTAAAATGAGATAAAAATGCTTCCACAATTGCAAATTGGTAAAATGGTAAAAATTATTTAATTTTTGCCTTATTTATAGTTTTTGAATTATATTTTTACCAAATTAGGGCATATTTCACTCATTTTTTAATATTTTTCCTCGAAATCGGTAATGTGTGTTTTGTTGTGCAGTGACAAGTCATTCTTGGTATTGTTGATTTACTTTGGATGATTCAACGAGTTTTATTTTATCACTTTTTTCGGACTCATTAAAAATAAACGAAAAATCGACCCCCAAGATTCATCTTTAAGCTCTTTTCTGACTCTCAAAAAATGAAAAGATTGTCGAGTACTTGTCATTTCTAACTCGTAAAAGTAAATGAAATGATGTCTACTCAGTATAAGTTTAACCCTTTTCCGGACTGAGATAGACTATTATATGAAAAAGGAACACCTTAGTCAAAAATGGCTAGGAGGTTCTCTTGGATATTGTTTTCTACCTTTTCGGGTTCAAGAGACGATTTACGAAAAGGGACCTTTGGAGTTTTATTTTCGACTTCTTTTTCAAACTCTCTAAACATGAAAAAGATGTCGAGTTTCACCTTCATCGGACTCGTAAAATTTAAACGACGCAGGACTTAGCACCATGACGAGACCAAGTTCCTCCTTCCTAGGGCTCGTAAAACTTACTAAGATGGATTCATCCGAAGGGTGAACTTATATGGTAAGCATATGTTATCCTCTTAAATCTTGCAATAAAAAATATATGGGGTACTCACCAGAAATGGTGGGGGAAAAGTGAAAGTGTTCATCTCTTGTATCATGTAAAGGAAACATGCCGCTCTTGAACATGACACTCATCTATTACTCATGTCAGGTGTTATCATAAAACCTAACCCTAACAGGCTGCTGATCAGGTAGACCTTGAGTAACTATTTCAAACCAACTTTTGATTGAGGCTTAGCCTCCTCAACCTGAGAGGGCTCTCTCACTAGGTTAAAGATTTTAATAATGTATTAGATGGATAACTCTATGAAACAAATGAAGGAGTGTAAATGGTTGAAACACAGTCAATAAACATCCATTGGGCTTATGGAGTCATAAAATGCTTAGTATGACAACAATATCAGCTGAACATGGAAGTCAGGGCATCAAAAGTTCAATATATCATTTAACACATAGAAACATGTAGGAAACACAGTCTACAAATGCATGAAGGAAGTTAGAGCATTGCCGATTAGTTCTAAGTATCATACATTCATACTACTGCAAGTAACGAAATGAGGAAAAACATAAAACAAGCCACCATTGAACTCTTTCTAAATCCTGAGAAGTAAGGCCAAAGTCTATATTCATAAAAACATAATCTTCTACAATGACACAATATGCGTGTTTTCTCTGAAAATTTCCAACCCCTGGTGCATTACAACTCTTGTCATATATAGAGTTTCTTTACAAGCTTGAATTCCTTCCTCCAGCAAGAGGGGAATTCAAATTTCTCTAGACTTGACACCTATTAAACTTTAAACAAACTATTAATTACAACTGACTATAAATTGACAGTCTTAGAGACCTAATTTGACTAGGAGTGTAACTCCTTATCTATGTTGGAAACAACCTTAGCTATGAAAACAAACTCGTTCTTTGAGATCTGTCCCTCTTCATCTTTGGCTTGAGTGATGACTTTAAACTTCATGTTGGCCTTTGATTGCTTATCCTTTAACTATCCCTAGATACTAGGAAAACTGCCCCTATTTTTTCTGCTTTGGTCTCCAAAGTGGTTCCTAGAATTCTGCAAACCATTTTATCCCTTTTAATAACATGTGATGCCTGGAATTAGACCAAAGGTTCTGCTCATATACTCGTGCTAAGACAACACCATTTAGATGCTGGTTGAAGAATGACAATTGTCTGAGCTACGAAATGACTATTGTTTTCATAGTGCAGAGTTCGGAGATATTAAATGCCTCTTATTCTTTGAATTTTCCTTTGCTTAGTATTCAAAACTTCTGAGGTGGCCCCTTTGTATCTTCTGCAGCAACATTCTTTCATAATGGTTCCCCCCTTTCATTTCAAAATTGATTCCAAAAGCAAAACTGGTAGCTTCAGCAGTTTCATAGCGCGCTACGAAACTGTTGTGCATTATATGTCATTTTTAGTAGTTTCGTAGCACGCTATGAAAATGCTGTGTGATTCAAGAACATAGTTTTTTGTCATTTTTTGGGATTTTTTGATGGCTTATCCACATGCTATGAGCCAAATAATCTCACATTATCTATCCAAAATAACCTTCAATCTTCAAAGAGTAAACTTCACATCAAAATTGTCCCAAAATTGCTTCACTTACTGTCTGCTTCATTTATGTTGAGGTTGTTCTTCTGGTTCATTCAATTGAATCTTCAAATCTTTGATCTGTCTTTTCATCATTCGGATTCAAGTTCTCAATTTTTCATTGACCCTTTTGATATATCTTGCCTCTTTTATTACAGGGACCGTCCAAGTGAAATAATGAGCATGACATCTAACTACTTCAGGTATTGAAATTGTTTTATCTTCCCACAAAGCCTCCATTTTGTTGAAATTGGCTTCCTTAATGGCATGTTTCCTTGCTTCCTTTTTTTTTTTTTTAAGTTTGGAAATCTCAAGATTTTAAAGCTTCAATTTCCTTTTTACCTCTTCAAAACCACATTCCTCCTACTAAGTGATAATTGCCTTACCCTTGTCATCTTTATGCAATTGTGATGATGTTTCTGATGGAACCACGGGTTCTTCATGCAATTCTACTACCTCCCCTATATCACTTGCTTTTGGCTGTGTCTCTTGGTATCTCGGTGACTGCAGATATGACCTCAGAAGAAATTGGAATTTCTGGCACTCCAACTCTTGAATTCAAACCAGTGAAATTGAAAGCAAAAGCTTTGGTTACTTGAACATGACCACCTTGAAGTTTTTCACAAAATTTCCAACAGCCCACCTGTTTGAATGCATGTTCAACCTCTTTGCTTCTCATGAGCACATCTAAACTGGCCTGAACTATGATTTTTCCTTTCTTCAGACATGTCTATGAAATCCTTGCAAGGAAACTTGAAGATAAACGTGCACTGTATTGGTTTGACCACTGCCTCGCTTGAATTTGAAACTGAGAACTACCTCGCTTGAGCTTTTAAAAAGTTTTGATGATTGTCATCCTTAAGTTTGCCAATTGTCTTCTTATGCATGAAAGGAACACGGGAAAAACCAAGACTAACTCACCTCACCTTACTTTTTTTGAAATTTGAAAGAATGAGTACAAGACTGTTGGCATTATGGCACAGGTTTGGAGCTATGGGACAGGTGTTGTCCTTGATGGCAACTCTCTTTGGTAACAGATCTCAGTTCAGGCACTCAGAAAGAAGAAAAAGACATATACGCAGGTTCATCTAGATGAAGACACGTATACATGCGTGTTATACGTTAAAAAAGCACGTATATGTTGGGGATCATACTCTTGGTCCATGGTAGTTAGTCCTTGGGATTTGAACCTATGTTTTGGACCATGGCGTCTCGTCAGATGTGTTGATCCCTAGTTTTGGGTTCATGGTATTGAAATGTTATGGTTTTGGACCATGGTATTAAGGAAGGCCTAAGACTATAAAAGAGGAAGGAGATCATGTGGCAAATGATTATCTAAATTATTATTGAAGATCTGATAAAGTGCTAGAGCTGGTAATTGGGTTATGATGCAGATCTGGATCTGAATGAAGGAGGAACCTTAGCGCAAAAAGAAGGATAAGTTCTATTGATGGGTCATAATCTCTAAGCTTGAATGATAGTATCTTTGTATGATTTTGATCTGCTAGATGTGGCACTTGATTGATCTATAAGTTTGATAATCTGGGTTAATTAATGATTGAATATCTGAAAGAGTGAATTATCCTTTATAGATATGTACGCATGTTCAGTTAAGCGAAGGCACGTATACACGCAAGTTCTGTGAAGTAAATAAGCGTATACGCAGGTTGTTCCATACGCAGAAGCGTATGCACGCTAGTTTCAGGCTGTTGAAATAGTGTATATACTCTAAGTTGTGATCTAGATGCTTCTATCTATTGTTGCTATGTTCTGGGTTCTGTTTTCTAGTGTGTGGTTTCTGGTACTGTGTTTTGGGTACAGCTGTCAGAGAAGTATCTACTTGATTCAGATCTAATTGGTGGAAAGGAGATTGGTTGATAGAGAAATTCTTGATGATTGATTGATGTTCATGGATCCAGTCTGAAAATTTATGAAACATGGTCCCTGGAAGAAAGAGAAGTTTGTAGCCCTCCGTAGGCCAGCACCTACGGACTAGTATCTTGGCTAGTACAAGAGCTAAAGGGGGTTGTAGCTCCCTTCCAGGAGAAGCTGGAAAATGAGAGAGAGTTGTAGCTCTCTGCAGGTTGCAGCCTGCGTACTGG
>APFE030043554.1:0-27787 GCA_000404065.3 Pinus taeda | reverse complement strand
GATCCGGATTTAAACAGGAACGCAATAAAATACAGAGATAACCATATACACAAAGATGCAGCGGAAATAATACTTCATTTCATTAATAGAAAATACTGAAATATTCTTACAACCAGAAATGGAAATAAACCAGCTAGGGCTATGGTAGCTTATCTCTGAGAAGAGATGTGGTCGCTACATGCCTCTGAACTGTTCCGAACTATGTTACAAAGAGGCTCGAAGGCCTATTTATTGTTGAGAAACAATGGAAAACCCCTCACATTCCAAAACCTAACCCTAGAAGATGAAACGCCAAATTGTGGGCCTCGTTTTTGGGTAAGTTGGTACATCAACTTCCCGAGGTCGCGAATTGATCGTGTTATCTCCGTTTGACGCGCATGATAGCACGTTGGAAAGATCTCTCTGAGGACTACGAAGAAAAAGATGATTTTTAGATAGAAAAATCGTTGGCGATAGATTTACCAAAAATCGTCGTTTAGGGCCTCAAAATGGTTGCTCCGGAAGTTTAGGACCCGAAAAACTGCTAAAAATAGTAAACTGTGCTATAATTAAAGAAACTGAAAAACTGAAAGAGACAATTGTGGGGGTCCAAATGGGATAGGTGGGTGGCCACCAACATCCACCTAGATCACTAACTCTCTTGCAAGGTCCTCTTTGCAAGACTTGGTCAGCGTATCATCACCTATTAGAATTAAGTCATCGACATATAAAACAAAAATAAGCAATTTACTTTCAACCACAATATGGTAAAGGTTCACATCTGCTTCAATTTTGGTGGAGCCCAACCCAGTGAAGTAGCTATTGATCCTAGTGTACCAAGCAGGGGGTGCTTGTTTCAACCCATACAACACTCGCTTGAGTCAACACACATGCAACTCTCTATTGAAGGACTCAAAACCTTCAAGATACTCAATATACACCCCTTCCTCAATCATGCCATTAAGGAAGGTTGTCTTTACATCCATCTAATGTATCTTCCATCCCATCTGCGCTGACAGTGCCAAAATGGATTTGATTGATGAGTACCTTGCAACAGGAGAAAAGGTCCCATCATAATCAATCCCCTCCATTTGAGAAAATCCTCAGGCCACAAACCTGGCCTTGAGTTTCCCCACACTAACATTCGTTGCTTGCTTTACCTTGTAAATCCATCGAGAACTCACCACTGACTAGTCCACTGGACTTGAGACCACATCCCAAACACTTTTCCTGACAATGGAGTCATACTCCTCGACCATGGAATCAACACAAATTAGTTGCTACACTACTTCCTCAAAAGAGGATGGCTCAATCTCAACACATTTGCTCATAAGAGCCATGTAACTAATGTACCTCTCAGGTGACCTCCTCTACCTATGCTCTGATGTAGGCCTTCCCATATTCTCTCTCACATCATGCAATAGCCTATCAGCCTCTCTAGTATGCTTTCTCCTATCTCTGGAAGATTGTTCATGTGTGTGTGTCTCCACTCCCTTATTCTCTGCATGTGGCTGCTCCACATCAATCTGAGGTTATTCCTTAGGAGCTAAAAGCTCCTAAACTTCATGTAGTTGAAGCTTCCTCTCAAGGGAACATCTCTTGGCCTTCTCTTCATCGAATTTTACTTCCCTGTGAACCATTGTCATCATGTTGGTCGGCACACCCAATAGTTGTGAGGTGTATTAGTGTACCCCACAAATATCCCCAACTCTATTGTTGGATCAAGCTTCTTCCTTCCATATTTGGTTACATGGCGATAGACCGATGAACCAAAAATCCTAAAGTGACCCACATCTGGTCTCTTCCCTGAAAAATCCTCTTTTGGTGTACTCATCCCAAGAATTCAATGAGGGATTCTGTTTTGAAAATAAATAGTTGCATTGCATGCCTCGGCCCACAAGTGTAGTGGTAGTCCCTAATCATGTGACATTTCTCGTGCTACCCCTACTATGCTTCTATTATTCCTTTCAGCCACCCCATTATGTTGTGGGCTATGAGGTGTTGTCAACTCTCATCGAATGCCTTCTACCACATGGATGTTTTTAAACTCATTCGACACATACTTTCCACTGTTATCACTCCTGAGAGCTTTCAATTTTATGCCAGTATCTCTCTTGACCAATTCTTTAAATTCAAAAAACTTTGCAAAAGTTTGATCTTTCTTCTACATGAAGAATATACAACATTTACGAGGGAAATCATCAACAAATATAACATAATACATGTGCCTGGCCATGGGTGTTTTCGAGAATGGTCCACACACATTAGAATGGACTCGATCAATGATTACTTGTGCTTGACTGTCTTTTTCATGAAAGGAAGCCTTAGTGTACTTTTCCAATGTACACCCTTTGCAATTGTCAAATTGCTCGAGTATACCCTTGGGAAGACCAGTAGAAATTTGTTGCATGATTTTCAAAGTGCCATGATGCAAGTGACCCAACCTTCTGTGCCAGAACTCAATGATGTCTCATCTCTACACCTTCTCTACTTTCGTGCTCAAGACAACACAATATTCTACCTCCAACTTGTAGAGATTCTTCACTCGAACCCCTATCCTCTTCACTTGTCCCATGGCTATGTGATGAAGGAACTCCTTTCCCTTACTAAATATCACATCACAGCCTCTATCCTCCAACATGGCAATAGGTACCAAGTTCTTCTTCAAACCAGGAACATACATAACATCTCGTAAAGTGAGGGGAGTACCTGACTCCCTCTGAAATATAGTTGTACCAAGCCTAGTAGCACTATACCTCCCATCATCACCCATCTCAATATGCATCTAGAGATCCTTCTCTGCCAAGTTACTAAAGAGCTCTTTGTTACCAATCATGTGGAAATAAGCTCCACTGTCCAAGTACCATAAACTACCCATCATCAATGACACCATACATGTGACGAGGGTAAAGTCCAGTTCGAATTCTCAGGCAAGAGCCTCATCTGCTGCTCCTTCTGAGGGCTTCTTACTAACATTCTTGAGTGGACACTTTGTGGCAAAATGTCCCAGCTCGTGACAGTGAAAGCACTTGACTTTCGAAATGTTGTTCTTCTTTCGTCCATGAAAATAATGTAATTTGGAATGGGATGCCTTCCCCTTCCATTTCTTTTCCTTACTTGCTAAGGCACAATTTTCTTCATCATCAGTGTTTGATGAGGATCCATCTTTGGTATTCCTCTAAATCTCTTCTTGTACCAAATATGACCATAATCGTTCCCAATTTGGTAGCTTCTCCCTCCCGTTAATTGATTCCCAGTAACTATGCCAGCTCTTGGGAAATCCTAGAAGATCTAGGCTCACCATATCGTCTTTGGTAACAGTAATCCCGATACTTCCAAGCTCATCCTAACAATGGGTGAACTTGTTCAAGTACTTGGGAATTGAGTCACCTTCTCCATCTTGATCATTCTGAGTTTTTCCTTCAGTGCCAACTTCCTATGGTCACTATTATTTTTAAACAGGTTTGCCAATGCCTTCCACATTGAGTATGGAGTATCCTTTCCATGGAGACTCGAGACAATGTGGTCTCAAACTTCTTCCAGGATCATTCTTCTCGCATTTTCCACACGCTTTTTCCATTCAGCTAGATCTTTAGCATCTGATGCTAGACGCTTAGGAATGTCATGATCTATGAATTCCTTTAGGCCATTATTTCCACAACTGCCTCCATCCTATCCTTCAAGGCTATGTAATTCGAGTTGCCTTCCAAGGAATACTCAAGTCTCAAACCGTGGAAAACCATATTGCTAACTCTGAAATATGAACTATAAATTCAATTTTGACCCGCACAACAAACTTGAATTCTCCTCTTCTATATTGTCTTCAACTCTGGTACCATGTAGATTTTTATTGTAGATTAAACAACTTATGTGATATGATAAAACACACAATAAGAATCTACTCTATTCTTCAGCATAAACCAAAATTGATTGATGAAAATAATAAGAAGAAAGGGAAGAATATTAATCACACAACACAATATTTCTTTAGGGAAAGAAACTGCCCAAAACCCCGACTATCTATATTGCATTAACAAGAAGATCTGAGAAGAAAGTAAAATGCTTGTTTGTCCTGAACAATTCCTGCACTAGTACAATCTAACTCTTTGCCTCACAAGCCATATCAAGCCAACACTTAGCCAATTCATCTACCTGCCAAGCCCCTACTTCCTTGTGCAATCCCTAGTGGAATTAACCCATATTTAAATAGGAAATACTCTCTCCATAACTACACAATCCAAACATACATAATCAACTAATTACATGCACCATTTGTACAACTCGGAAAATTATACAAATGATAGTACATTGTCCCTAAACTCTAATCTCAACTAGGTCTTCCTCTAAACAAACATGCATGAATTATTTATGAGTGAATCTTTAGTTAACTGGTGTGGTACTGGTGATGCACTAGTGCACTACTCCAATACTAGACCTCTACTAGTTTCTCCAACAGTTAGAACTATTTTAACTTACTATAACTCAGTTAGACTGACTTATCTAATTACAACTCAAAATTAAAATTTAGGGACCACTATACATGACTCTAGATAGACTTCCAACTCGAATTTCCTAACTCAATTTAACTTAATTAACTATTACAAGTTGTTATGATAATAGAATTACAATTTAGTTCAAGGAAAAATTAAATTGAAATTTCTTGTTGCTATTTTTAACAAAAATGGCAGCAAAAGAAGAAAAAGAAACCAAGAAAACTACCCAAAACCAAAAATCCTAGATCTACCCACAAGAATGCACTAATATTTGACGAATGAGTTATCAATCAAGAAATGAAGCTACAAGCATAAAATTAGTGCAACGTTGTTAGTACAATGATGCGAGAGAAGTATTTGAACACCATTGTTCCTATAAAGAATTAAAACCCAAGAAAAAGGATCAAACCCTAATTAGGTGACTACGTCCACAAAATTGCATTTAAACTTAGTAAAAAGCAATGATCAAAGCCAAAAACTTCAAATATGAAAGACCACCCAATAGGGTTTGTAGTGATGTGAGAATGTCTTTCCAAATATGAGATAACCCCTCAATTTCTAAGGAAAACTAACTTCAATGTTATGTTAGAGAAGGACTGAATGAAATAGAGAGGCTATCAATACTCCCCAAAAATTATGCAAAATGACATAGAGGGTTATGAACGCCTTAGTCTGAACTGCAAGCATGAAATAAAGAGAAAAAAAACTTAGATCTAGGAGGTTTTGGGATCTAGGTTTTGAAACATAGCTTTGTATATGACTAATGACCACTATAAAAAATCAAGGAAACTAAAAATCCCAAAGAAAAATGAAATACAATAGGCTAAAAAAATTGAGTTATTGGGACTCCCTAGTGGAGTCACTAATTCTATTTAAGAGAGAATTTTACCTTCAACGGAATTTACTTTAATCCCAACAATCTTTGCCTAGAGCTTGCCTAGACAGTGTCTGTGAATGAAGAAGTGGAACAAAAGAAACTAGCCAATCCCAAGAACATTCAAATTCACAAGAAGAAGTAAGTTGGCATACCTTTTAACGCTAGATCCTTAACTCTATTTAACGATGTCAACTCTAGGAATATATCCTATGAGAATTTTTCTCCTCAATCTCCCAGATCACCTGCACACAAAGAAAGAAACCAATCTGATCTTCCTACAAAAAAAAGATTAGTGCAACATAATACATCAATGTTATAAAAATCAAAGAAATATGAGAGATGAATATGGGAAATCTTTATTACTATTCCTATTTGATTGAACTGGAATACATTGTTGAGTCCTCCAAGCCTCTGTTCTTGATCTACTTCCTAACCTATATGCTCATTGGTATGGATGCACAAGTTTATTGTCGTCATAGCTCTAGCAACATTTAGGCATAAGTTCATTTATTCTCCTCGTGACTAGTGAAGAGATTAGTTTATGTAGATTTCCTTGTGATTGGCATTCATTGCACCTAGACACTTTCTTGATTATATCAAGGAGATGATTAAGATAGACCAAATCAATTATTATTATAATCAACAATGATTATTTAAACCAAAGTTATTAAATTGGACCAAATCTAAGCTTATATAGTCGAATTCCCACATTGTTTCAGATGTCTAGTGTAGAAAGGGTGTTGCTGGCCTTTTGTTTTGGTCCCCACCTCTATGAAGGAGTTTTGTGGGCCTTTTAGTTTTGTCCCTACCAATTAGCAGGAGAGTTTACCCCTCAAAGCACTTGTTTTCTAATGTGTCACCAATCCCAAATTGATCCTCTGACTCAGAAGAGGATGTTCTTTCCTTCTTGATCATAAGGGGGTGGCTTTTGAGCTATAACAATAAACTATAAATCATCTTAAATGGTATAATAACCAAAAACATCAGTTTAAGAACTAAAAAAAGGTGATAGAAGACCCTGGTATTTTTCCTCGAACATAGAATCATGCACATGTAGAGAAAACAATCCAAGGGTTTTAGAATCATTTGACTTGGAAGAGGAAGCTAAAATCTTCGTGAGTGATGAGAAAGATTCAAATCACACCATCGAAAGGAAAGAACTCCAAAAATTAATCATGAAGATATAAGTTATTTGTGAATACAAATCATACACATATGCCATTATATATTTTAAAGTATAAATGAAGTAACAATATTGCAAGAAGTAAAGAAATAATTCTGAAGGATTTTAAACCTAAAGAGGGTCCTTTGAAATATAATGTCATGCCATAAGCCTACAAATTGAAAATAGCTCTATTTTAGTAGGAATCAAATTCACAGTTTTGGTTAAAACTAGATAATACAAGAAAAGGAACTTTATGGAAAATCACTGAATATTGGCTAGGATTTATAACTCTACAATAACCCTATATCATCTTTTAGAGAATAACGAATGCAAAAACTATGTACATAAACATTCCAGCAGGGTTAAAATATAGTTTTATATAAATATTTGCTAAGCAGAGAAAATTACATAGCTATTCACATCTGTATATATAAGTGGTTGAGATCTTTGATGGGGTCTAAATGAACTAAAATAAAATATATACTCTGGAGGGTTAGGGCTAATATGTTGAAAGCCCTAACCATAATAGTGCCAAAAGGGAACTAAAAATATTTTAAAAACTAAACTTGGTAATATATATACATACAATTAAGGAAAAATTTACATGAATAGAGGATAGGTTGTTCTCTAACAACGCTGAGAAAGAAACATCCTCTCAAATATGTAAGCCAAGGCCAGTTATGGAAGCAACCAATAGAATTTGGAATCTTCTATATTGAAATAATTAGAGTTAAAACCCCGGTATTTTATTTTAAGAAAAGAAAATAATAGTAGATACTTTTAAACGATGAAATCAATTGTTACCCATCAAAACTTTAGTTGTAAAACCGATTCTATCTTGCTAATGACAAAGAAAATATTAAATTCTCACAAACTAATTATGGTTGAAGATCTAAACTAGAAATTGGACCAAAGCTAGGTCTCGAACCCCTGTCAAACTTAGAAAACATAGTGATGAAAGAAACAAAATAACACTGAAGAAAATAGTTGCAAAGAACTATATGGTTGAAGATCTAAACTAGAAATTGGACCAAAGCTAGGTCTCGAACCCCTGACAAACTTAGAAAACATAGTGATGAAAGAAACAAAATAACACTGAAGAAAATAGTTGCAAAGAACTATAAATTATATTTATAATTGATTATAAATGTAAAACCTTTCAATGAAAATGAAAGAAATTACCTTTCTTGAAACTCCATAAAATATTTAAAAAATTCTGTGGCACAACATTCTACCCTAGAAGAATGGACGAAGGTGACCTTGCAGAGGCTAGAATTCTTAGGTTTAGTTGCAAAGTGCTGAAGCTCTTTCTAGAGAGAAAATGAATAAATGAACAGACAAAAAATGTGGTGGTCAGAATAGTCATTGTTATGATGAGAAACCTTAATCGATGAGCATCGTAGATCTATAGAGGATTAATCTCAATCGTTCATGGTAGGGTTTGTTTGAACTTTCATGTAATATCATAGAGAGACAGGTGTACATGATTATGCAGACCACATCTTAGGAATAGTCTAGAACCTTTTCTTTTGTAATATACCACGTGGAGCCGATGAACAAAGTTGATAAACCTTATAGAAAGGGTTTCTGAGGAATATTTACAAAGAAGTCGAGCAATAAATAAAAAAACACGTATGATATGCATTGGTGTAAGTTGTTATAATGTATGAATCACTCAAGGTTTTTAAATGGAAGTGAACCTTTGTGAACTTATAATTTAGGTAAACCTAATTAGATAGCGCAAGAGCCCAAATTGATATAAGGGGCACCAATCTTTTTAATAAATGAAGAGGCATGGGACAATGTAAATATTAATAATAAGTTTGAAATATAAAGATATATAAAAGTAATACATGTTGGAATAATATGCTACTTTTGTAATGTTCCATTGTGGGGAATATTATTAAAAGTGGTGTATACAATAAAACAAGGTGGAGTTTTACCAAGGGATTGAATATAAGAGAATATGGAAGTTAGTTAAGGGAATAAATATAAAAAAATGTGTATTTATAAATAAGAACTATAATGAATGCACATTTTATGATAAGTAATCAATAAATGTCATATATATTAAGTTGTATACAATAATAACAATGATATCACAACATATTGTTATATGTTTTGATTAAAAAATAAAAATAAACAAAGTAGGTGTATTTCTTAAGGGTTGTTATAACCAATCAATATTCTAGTTTATATGGTAAAATGGATCTTAATTTCTAGCTATTATATATTTTAGTGGCCCACTTTGGCAAGGTTAGTTTTGTGACACATATAGAGGATGATTTTGATGCAGTGATATAAGATTATGCATGTCAGACTTATGTATATGTTTGTATGCTATAGATGTGGTTTAGGTCACACGGATGCTACGTGCTTATGATAAAGACTAATTTTGGTTAAATGCATATTATTTATGTTTTCTCTTTTGGTATCCTAGTTTGGACATGGGTGTATGGCATGGATGGTGATCCGGGATTGAGACACATAGATCCATGGATGATCATGGTTTTGTGGAACATAATGTTAATTATGATTTATGGATAATACATGATTTGTATGATTATATATGCCTAGTCTTTTACTAAGAAGGATGTGGAAGGGGACCTGGTCATTGCCAACAAGGATGTTCAAGTTATAAATCACTGTAGAAGTCATTTCTCCAAAACAAAAATGATTATGGAAGTCATGCACAATCCTTGGTAAAATGTGAATAAGTTAATTATAAAATTCATTTGATTCCTTTGATATATGAGATTGTGATGTGTGCACATCTTGGAACAAGACCTTACCAATGAGAATCAAATAAGTATGAGCTCACAATCAGTACCTTAAGTTAAATGGAAAAGATTCAAATAAGAGTAGATGATATGCCATGGAAATTAGGGAACAGAGTCCTAAATCCATGAAAATTACATAAGTGCATTCTTGGATCTATAATAAAAGGATTAGGGCGTAGAGTCTCAAACCCATGAAAAATAAAGACGTGGATTTTTTGATCTATAATAAAAGGATTAGGGCGCGGATTCCTAAATCCATGAAAGATAAAGACATAGAGTCTTGCATCTGTAATCAAAGGATTGGGATGCAGAGTCCTAAATATTTAAAATATCAAGGTGTGTAATCTTGGATCCTTGGAGTAGATAAGTGCACAGAGTCCTAAATCTACTAAGGTGCAAAGATACATGTAGCAGGGATGCGGAAACCCTATTCCCTGGAAGAACAATACCACTCATGGGCAACCCACGGATGAATTTCCTTAATAAAATCTCATTTCTAACAATTTTGGAGTGACTTTCTAAAAAAAAAGCCATGTCTAGCATCTCAAGTATGACTTTCGAAAAATAGTAAATTACCTTCAATCAATGGGTAATCAAGTATAGTTGAAGGAAAATCACTTATCATTAATCAATCCCAATAGTTCAATCTCGACTTAATCCTAAATATTATTAATATTACTATTATATTTTATAAGACTATGATATTATTATTAAAAGGGAAATACAAGTCGCCTTCATCTCCTCAATCACTTCACATCTCTCTCCATGATGACTCTCATGGCTCTATGTAACTCTCTCTTTCTCTTTTAATGATACATTACACTCTTTTTTATTCACTCATCAAAGAATGGCATATTCCTCCTACACTCATTAAAGACGTCATAAAATATTCCTCTTCCACTCTCTTAAATGCATATGTTACACTCTCCTTAACTAAGGCATGCATACCTCTCCTTAATGGCATGAGTTACACTCCTCTAAATGGAATATAAGGCATGAATATTACTCCTCCTTTATGACAAGAATTTTTTTCTCCTCCTATATATGTGTCTCAAGTATTCTCACTTAGGGGGAGGTGCATTGTGATACCAAGAGTTGGAGAGATTAACAAAAAAAATTATGAGAGAGAGAGACTTGGAGAGTAACCAATTTCTTTTGAAATGAATTTGAAATTCCAAAAATAAATTACTAAGTAGATCTACCTGGTGGAGCTGACCATGAGTAGTATTAGGAGGAAGTGAAACTTATCTTTCTCATCTTGCCTTGTATATCTCTCTACTACTATATTTTGGTACTGCTTGTGAGCTCATATAGCTCGAGAGTTCCAAGGGGAGAATTTCTCCATAAGTATGGTTGGGTAGAAAACTAGATGGTTCACAATGAGTTGGTAAGGATATTGGAGCTAGATCATACTCTCATCTTTTTGGAGCTATATGTATACATTGTTAGGTATATCTATCAATGTTCTTGAATTTTTG
Source organism: Pinus taeda (assembly GCA_000404065.3). Taxonomy (NCBI): domain Eukaryota; kingdom Viridiplantae; phylum Streptophyta; class Pinopsida; order Pinales; family Pinaceae; genus Pinus; species Pinus taeda. The sequence continues at coordinate 17,015 of APFE030043554.1, read as the reverse complement.
GTTTCTTATTAAGTTTAAAGTGTTGTGGAAAATTTAAATTTATTGGAAATTTATACTTTAAATTATTACAAAATTTATAAATATTCAGAAAGTTATTTCTGAGCTAACCAACAATGAGTTAAGAGTTTCATGGAAGCTATGTATGAGAATGTACATGCATGGGGATTAAAACAAGAATATGTTGCCAAAGTTTTTAAGTTTAGTTTATAATGATTTTTTGTCCATGGCAGGTCACCATGAGTTAAATTTGGGTTTCATTTCTCCTTCTACAGCTGTAGATAAAGTTTGCACACTAAGTGTTTGATAAAAGTGTTAAATGAGATAGTATGAATTTTGTTGTTTTTGTTTTAAATAATTGCATTTTGATGAAATTTTGTTGCGATTCAGCTCAACATCATGGGGTATCCATACCATATGACCATGTGACCCCAATTGTGATTCCAAAAAATAGGTTTTCGTACTCTGATTATCTATCTAGGCGATTTTGCATATTTGTTGTTGCTTGTATGGACTGTCTATTGTTTGGTTTTGCTGATCTTTTTTTCCATCTTGGATTTACTTGGTGATCTATATTGATGACACTAACCTAGTTCATGCACTTTTAAATTGTTGTTTTAAAGTCTTGATGGTTGTAGATTGCATGCTTGCAAAGTGTTTGACAAAATGCCTCAATGGTTATAGGTTTCATTCTTGCAAAGTGTTTGTCAAAAGACCTCAATGGATGTAGATTGCATGCTTGCAAAGTCTTTTTAAAAAGGCCTCTATGGCTGTAGATTTTGTGCATATAAATTGTTAGAGTAAATGTCTTATTGATTGTAACTTGTATGCACTAGAAATTTATGAATATATTATTTAATAGATGTAACTTCCTCTGTTTGCAATATTTTGTATGAATGTGAAAATGAATCTAATAAGTTGTTGAAGTCTAAATAGAGAATAGGACAATTGTTATTTTTATTATCTGAATACATCATGAAAAAAATAAGGTTGTTGTTGAAAACAATTTTACAGTAACCAATTTTGTAGGATTTAATTACTTGTGCAAATGAGCATAATAAGTTGTCCACGCTACATGTATTCATGTGTTCTTGAGTAGTTGTAGAAAACAACTAATTATGTCTAATTTTGGCAATTCCATTGGTCTACTTGGCATTTTTTGAAGAATAATATGCTTCTGAATTTGTAACATTAGCTACTCTTGTTGTAACATTCATATACGATTCTCATGATTGAAGCATTGCCTTAATAATTGGGATGAAGAATTTTAATTGATGAATTTGGAAATGTTGTTGGGTCAATATATATTGTGATTCCATTTCTTAAACATATCATTTTTATTAAATTTATTGATGAAAAGAGGCATATTCTTCCCCTAGCTACCTTTCTATAGGTAGATTAATACTCATACACTTACATGTGATTTTTGTAAAAGAAGCATGATACTTTTGTGGTTATGATATCAAGAGTCAATAAGTATAGCTTATTTAGCACAATCTAGGAAATCAAATAGGTTGATCTAGCTTAATTTTCACACATGGCATTATGATGGAATTTATTTGGAGTCTTACTTAGAACTCACGTATGAGTATGAAAAGAGAACATGCTCTCTTCTTTCAAACTTGAGGAGAAATGTGTTTTGGAATTGGTTTTAAGGGAAAGTTATCACTCACTTCTTATGCTATATTTTTATATTGAAATAGATGAAGGAACATGATTTTCATGATAACCAAGTTAGTCATATTATGAATAAAAAAAATAAAAAATGAGTGATAGTGTTTAACGTAACCTTTACTTCTATACACTCTTGATGGTTGGTAAGGCAGGACCTTGCATATGGTATGAGAGCCAAGTTACAACAATAAGGCCTAATGGGCCAACATGATTGCTTGTAGGTTGATGATGTATGAATGTCAATTTTGCATGCATGTTGAATTGTTGTGTATGTTGACTTGGAAGCATATTGGTTACATAAGGGATATTATTATTATGTCATTTAGAAACTCATGAAAGAAAAAGAATGCTTTCTTATATTCCCTTTTTTTTTGTTAGGACAAATTATTAAAAATATGGTAAACGACTTGAGGACATGGTGGGAAAGGATGTGCTTGAGAAGTTGGGGTTAAACCTAAGCATGTGAATGGCTTGATTGTCAATGGGTGAGTGATATATGTGGAGTGCATGCATGGTTGCATATATGTTTAATGCATCATTATCAATGCTATATGAACCTACTAGCTACCTTTACTAGCTAAAATTGTATCTACCAAGAAAAATATTGGCTTAATTTGGAGTATAGTTTGATGACTTTGGTGTTTATTATTTGGAAATGTGTAACAAGTGCAAGGCTAAGATTAAATTAACGAGATCATTGAATTCGTCATGTTAACTTGACTCTTTTTACTATTGGAAACTGAACAAAAGTTACCTTGAAGGATGTCACTTTTAACTGTGAATGTAGATTCACGAGTAATGTATGTGCATTAATTTGATGTGTTAAAATATGATTTGGGAATACATTCTTAACAAGTAAGAATGGAATTCCTATGATTTATTTGACATGATTTTGTGTAGTTTGGGTTGACATTATACATCAAATAACTTGAAATTACTCCAATACTAGGTTGTGGTATGACCTTCCTAATAAACAAGAGTCTTAATTGACGTGTGCATGATTGGTTGTGGAAGCCATTTTAAGGAACACTTGAAGGTTATGTTTTATTTAAGTTCTGTATGGGTGTGGAATTCATACTAACATATATCTATGAGCTAAGTAATGAGGTAAGGTATGGGTGTGGAATCCATACTAACTAAGTAATTCTTCTGGTTAGAATGAACAAAAATATGTTGATGGAATCACATAGACATGATTAAAGAGGATTCATTATGTGTAATTAAAGTTAAATGGATAGAGATTCGTAACATGATTTTGCTTGAGATCTAAATCCATTATTTTATTTTTATTACAAATTAAAATACTAAGATTGGTATAGTGAACACTATCAGGTGGTTTAGAATGTTTGGAATAATTGATTCTAATATATGGAGTCAAGTGTGAATTAGGTATATATCCTCTAGTGTTGTAATTATTTTGTATTTGTTGGATTTAAGTAGAAGTAAACTGATTTTCAAATTCATGAAATGTAGAAAAAGATTATTGTGATATGTTGACGAAATATCTTTTCTACTGGCTTAAGAAAAATGAGGTCTAGGAAAGCCATAATAGTCTCCTTAATAATTTTATCAATTGCATATTCGTTGAATTCTATTTAAACTAAATTAATTAAAGAAATTATGAGGATTGAACTCATGCACTGCTCTAAACTAATGTTAGTTAGGCGATCGATTCAAGCTTCATATTTTTATGAACTTCATGATTTGCTTTCTTGAAATTCGATTTACTTGTAAATTGTTAAGGGAATAACATGTTTAGAAGATAAACATGTTTTGTGGTGAGAACTTTGTTTTATTTGAACTTAAAGGAAAAAGGTATGTGATTAGTGAAAAGTTTATTTGATTTCTTGTTTTACAAGAATATGTGCTTGTGACATTTTTTGAGGGAGAATTTGAAGGAGAGTGAGATCACATTTTGATGCATTGGAATTATTAAATGATTTAGAAACCTAAGATGATTGTATTGTATGTGGAATGGAAGAGATTGTTGGATTTAGTAATTTGTTCTTGGATGTATAGTTGTATGAGTAGTTATTAGTCCTACAAAAGTTCACAATCTTTTGAGAGGGTGGTAATTCTCCTTAAAAAGGGGGAGGGGGGGGCTTAGCTTTAGGCTAGAAATTCCTTTGTGATAGTTTAAATCTTATTTAAATTCAACAAGATTACTTATATTTTGAGAAATGTATGGTTTTCGTAGCAGTTTTTGCGTATGTATTAATAGTAAGGAATAAGTCTTGAAACCAAATGAATTGATTAATTACTGAATAGAAACTATGAGTGATTTTATAGTTGGAAAAAAAATTGATTTATAGTTATCAAGGTAGATTCAATAATATAGATATCGTATTTGCATAATTATGAGAGTTGTTATTAATTACAAGCCACTTTTAACAAGATATCATTAATAGTTCTTAAAATGAATATCTTCTAATTGATTCATTCATAATTGATTCTCAAGTAAGAGAAGTGAATAATAATGAGGATCATGGGAATTCAAGGAATGATCTATAATACAAAAGTGGGTCAATGAGGACTATATGGAACCTTAGATTGTTAGTTTTAAAAAAAAAAAAAAAATTGTCTTCAACCTCAAATTATGATATTTCCCAAAGAGTAAACATTTAGTTTAAAAAAATGCACGTAGATCCTAAAGATTTTGATTGCAAGGGTGTCTTATGGAATGGAAAAGGGAAAACTTGGATTGAGAAGACATAAATCAAGTGGGATGTGAGAGTGGGTTATACATATGACATGTTTTGTTGTGTAGTTTTACTAACAATTGTATGTGGATGATTTGATGCTTTTCGTATACAAATTTGATTATGTTTTGGGATGGACTATCGTTGTTGTTTATACAACTAATGTGGGAGTTGTTTGTCAGTTGACAAGCTCAATTTTTCTATAGAAACCTAAGAGAAGGACACATGAAAATTTATTGAATTCTTAGTGCATTAGATAGAGAAAAGACAATCATGAGTAATGTGAGATCATTTTCATTTATATGATAAATGTTGTATATGGTATATCATATACATATAATAGTATTCTAGATATAATATATTTGATTAGATGTTTATTCAATATAGTATGTATTGTGGACCATGTCAAAATCTTTTTATTAGGCATAACTATACATGTACTTATTTTAATGGTAGTTTTTGGTCTTCATGGACAACTCGATTGGATTTTAGAAAGATATATATATATATATCTATATATAGATATCTAACAAACTATAAGAAAACTTCAAGCCATGTTTAATCTAAAGAGAGGGAGTATGTAGTGTCCCACCTTGGCAAGGTTAGTTTTGTGACACTTATAGAGGGTAATTTTAATACAGCGATATAAGATTATGCATGTCAGACTTATGTATATGTTTATATGCTATAGACCTGGTTTAAGTCACACGGTTTCTATGTTCTTATGATAAAGACTAATTTTGGTATAAGATTGATTTTAGTATAACACTGATTTTGGTTAAGTGCATATTATTTATGTTTTCTCTTTTGGTATCCTAGTTTGGACATGGGTGTATGACATGGATGGTGGTCCAGGATTGAGACACATAGATCCATGGATGATCATGGTTTTGCGGAACACGTGGTTAATTATGATTTATGGATGATACATGATTTGTATGATTATAAATGCTTAGTCTTGTACTAAGCAAGATGTGGCAGGGGACCTGGTCATTGCCAACAAGGATGCTCAAGTTATAAACGACTACGGAAGTCATTTCTCCAAAACCAAAATAACTATGGAAGTCATGCACAATCCTTGGTAAAATGTGAATAAGTTAATTATTAAATTCATTTGATTCCTTTGATCTATGAGATTATGATATGTGTAGGTCTTGGAACAAGACCTTACCAACGAACCCTCAAATAGAAATGAGCTCACAATCGGTACCTTAAGGTGAAGGGCAGAATTTCAAAGTAGAGTAGATGATAAGCCATGGAAATTAGGGTGTGAAGTCCTAAATCCATGAAAGATAAAGGCGTGGAGTCTTGGATCTATAATAAAAGGATTAGGGCACAGAGTCCTAAATCCATGAAAAATAAAGACATGAAGTCTTGGATCTATAATAGAAGGATTAGGGCACGGAGTCCTAAATCCATGAAAGATAAAGACGTGGAGTCTTAGATCTATAATAAAAGGATTGCGATGCAGAGTCCTAAATATTTAAAATATCAAGGTGTGGAATCTTGGATGCTTGGAGTAGATCAAGGCGTGGAGTGATCAGTCTATTAAGGCACAGAGATGCATGTAGTAGGGATGCAAAATCCCTATTCCCTGGAAGAAAAATACTACTCATGGGTAGCTCAAGGATGAATTTCCTTAATAAAATCTCATTTCTAACAATTTTGGAGTGACTTTCTAAAAATAGAAAGTCATGTCTAGCATCTCAAGTATGGCTTTCAAAAAATAGTAAATCACCTTTAATCAATGGGTAATCAAGTATAGCTGAAGGAAAATCACTTATCATTAATCAATCCTAATAGTTAAATCTCAAATTATTCCTCAATATTATTAATATTACTATTATCATTTATGAGACTATGATATTATTATTAAAAGGGAATTACAAGTCACCTTCATCTCCTCAGTCACTTCATACCTCTCTCCTTGATGACTCGCATGGCTCTATGTAACTTTCTCTCCCTTTTAATAATGCATTACACTCTCTTTATGCACCCATCAAAGAATGGCATATTCCTCTTATACTCATTAAGGAAATGTCACAAATATTACTCTTACACTCTCTTTAATGCATATTTTACAGTCTCTTTAACTAAGGCATGCATACCTCTCCTTGATGGCATGAGTTACACTCCTCTAAATAGAATACAAGGCATGAATATTACTCCTCTTTTATGACAAGAATTTGTTGCTCCTAGTATATATGTGTCTCATGTCTTCTCACATGGAAGGAGGTGCATTGTGATACCAAGAGTTGGAGAGATTAAAAAAAAAAATTATGAGAGGGAGAGACTTGGAGAGTAGTCAATTTCTTTTGAAATGAATTTGCAATTCCAAAACTAAATTATTAAGTAGATCTACTTGGTGGAGTTAACCATGAGTGGTATTGGGAGGAAGTGAAACTTATCTTCCTCAACTTGTCATGTATATCTCTCCATTGCTATATTTTGGTATTGCATGTGAGCTCTTATAGCTCGAGGTTTCCAATGGGAGAAGTTCTCCCTAGATATGGTTGGGTGGAAATCCGGATGGTTCACAATGAGTTAGTAAGGATATTGGAGTTGAAGCATACTCTCATATTTTTGGAGATATATATATATATATATATATATATATAGAGAGAGAGAGATGATATATATATATATATTCAGGTATATCTATCAATGTTCTTGAAATTTTGGTTTCTTATTACATTTTAAAGTTTTTGGAAAATTTAAATTTATTGGAAATTGCTACTTTAAATTATTACAAAATTATGAACATTTAGAAATATATTTCTAAGCTAACCAAGAATGATTTAATAGTTTCATGGTAGCTATGTATGAGAATGTACATGTAAGGGGTTAAAACAAGAATGTATTGTCAAAGTTTTTTAGTTCAGTTTATAATGATTTTTTGTCCATAGCAGGTTGCCATGAGTGTGATGAAAATATCATATTAGCATAATTTGGGTTTTCTTTCTCCATGTATAGTTGTAGATGAAGTTTGCACACTAAGTGTTTAATAAAAGTAATAAATGAGATAATAGGAATTGTTTTGTTGTTGTTTTAAAAAACTGCATTTCGGCAAATTTCTATTGCGATTTAGCTCAACATCAGGGGGTATTCGTGCCATATGGCCATGTAACTTCCATTGTGATTCCAAAAAACAGGTTTTTAGACTTTGATTCTCTAATTTGAGCGATTTTGCATATTTATTGTTGCTTATATGGACTGTCTATTGTTTGGTTTTGCTGATTTTTCTTTTCATCTTGGATTTACATGGTCATCTATGTTGATGACAATAACCTGGTTAATGCACTTAAATTGTTGTTTTAAAGTCTCAATGATTGTAGATTGTGTTCTTGCAAAGTGTTTGACAAAATGCCTCAATGGTTGTAGATTGCATGCTTGCAAAGTGTTTGTCAAAAGACCTCAATGGTTGTAGATTGCATGCTTACGAAGTGTTTTTCAAAAGGCTTTAATGGTTGTAGCTTTTGCGCATATAAATTGTTAGAGTAAATGTCTTACTGACAGTAACTTTTATGTACTAGAAATTTATGAATAGATTATTTAATAGATGTAACTTCCTATGTTTGCAAGACTTTATATGAATGTGAAAATGACATTAATAAGTTGTTGAAGTCTAAATAGAGAATAGGACAATTGTTATTTTTATTATGAAGATATCATGAAAAAAAATAGGTTGTTGTTGGAAACAATTTTACAGTAATCAATTTTGTAGGATTTAATTACTTGTGCAAGTGAGCATAATAATTTGTCCAAGTTGCATGTATTCATTGGTGCACTCTTATGCTTGAGTAGTTGTAGCAAACAACTAATTGTGTTTAATTTTGGCAAATCCATTGTTCTGCTTGGCACTTTTTGAAGAATAATAAGCTTAATTTGTAATAGTAGCTACTCTTATTGTAACATTCATTATACAATTCTCATGATTAAAGCATTGCCTTAATAATTGGGATCGAGAATTTTTAATTGATGAATTTGGAAATGTTGTTGGCTCAATATATTTGTGATTCCATTTCTTGAGCATATCAAATTTATTAGATTCATTGATGGAGAGAGGCGTATTCTTGGCGTTCTTGGCTTATTCTTCCCACAGTTACCTTGCTCTAGGTAGGTTAATACTTATACACTTATATGTGATTTTTGTAAAAGAAACATGATACTTTGTGGTTATGATATCAAGAGTCAATAAGTGAAGCTTATTTAGCATAATCGAGGAAATCAAATAAGTGGATCTAACTTAATTCTCGCACACGACATTGTGATGGAATTTGTTTGCCATCTTACTTAAAACTCACATATAAGTATGAAAAAAGCACATGCTATCTTCTTTTAAACTTGAGGAGAAATGTGTTTTGGAATTGGTTTTAAGAGAAAGTTATCCCTGACTTTTTATGTTATATTCTTATATTGAAATACATGAAAGAACATAATCTTCATAATAACTAAATTAGTCATATTATGAGTAAAAAAAATTAAGTGATATATTCAATGTAACCTTTACTTCTATACACTCTTGATGGTTAGTAAAACAAAACCTTATATAAATAGATATGAAAATATTTGTGTTTATGTTTATTAACTAAATTTATTGTTTTTTATATAATTTATTTTTTTATATATTTTCAAATATCATTATTACAAATATAAAATTATTATTTATTATTTTTAATTATTTTGATATAAAAAAATAAGCTATAATATAACAAATTAATTTTTATATATTACTTATAATTATTTTATATTAAATATTTTCTTATATTTATTTTTTTTAATCTAAAATTTGATGTATCACCACAAATCTCTTCTCATAATAAAGTGCTTCTCAACATAATAATCGAAATCTGTTTTAACCAATATAAATAATTGACATTTGAAATTTACACCTACCGTTAATGGAAAAAAAAACAATATCATTACCAAATTTATCATAATCAACCCCAGCTTATAACTTTATATGTTGAAATTTACACCTACGTTAATGGGAAAAAATAATATCATTTCTAAATTTATCATAATCAACCCCCAGCTTATAAGTTTATATGTAACCAAGTTGTTAGTCATGGCCAGTCCACAACCAACCTTAAAGTCTGTATTCAAGCAAGCTGGTGTGCCACTCAAATTTTGGATCATAAATCCATTACCCAATTACCGGGTAGGTGTGGGGTTTGGAAAATTGCCAAAAATGGTAACTAGGCGAGTTGCGTAACTGTTTGTGTTTTAATATTATTTTTTTTACAAGAGTAAGATATCACTTTTAAATGATATAATTTTTAATGATTATTAAATATAAGTTAATTGTGTTGATAATGTTTTTTAGTTTAAATATGGGAGAGTTAAAATTTTTATTATTCAGTTAAAGATTATTTTTTTTTAACAATTTTATTGTGAAATAGTGTGTTGCTAGTTCTTGAATAATCTATTTAGTAAGGAATTTGTCTAGAAGTTCAGAGCAAAAAAAAATTGAATACATCACAAAAAATAAGCAATCTGTCCCATAACTATCTTTAACCTCATAAATGTTAAAATAAATTTATTTTCTTTTTTAATCAAAATGTAATATAATATTTATGAAAATATAATATTAATATTTGATTTCAACATTTTAACTAATATCAAATTACATACCATTAAAATAAATAAGATAAAATTAATTAATTAATTAAATATTATAATAATCAATAAATAAAAATCATAATTATAATTATTAACTCTACACTATACTAGTGTCCACAGTGATCAGTGATCGGATCTAAAGATAAAGATATTGATCCTCTTGGGGTTTCATAGAACCCGAATTAAGATGAGATTAAACTGGTTATGCGCCCATGCCAATACATGCCAATACAGAACGTGAAAACACTGCGTCAAATCAATCTGAGATGGCTTTTGGAAAAGCTCCAAGGTTGTAAATTGGATCTTGCTGACTACCTAGAGTTGCTTCAAATGTGTGGATGGAGGGTTTACTGGACTATAACGAAAGCAAACAAGGCCGACTTTATATGGCTGGAGGAAGTACTGTGGTACTTTAATTGAATCCTCAACCAGGTATTCCGGGAGCTATATCTCCAAACAGTCTAAATGTGATATTTGCAGTAACGTTCAAGTTGAGCATGTCCGGCATGGTATGCTTAGGTTCGCTCATGTTTAGTGAGGTATCCTATCATATCCGGCACAACTTCTTGGACAGCACCGGTTTAGTAGCAGGTGGGAAGTCCTCTATTTGGCATGGCATATAATCCTTGGAGTGTGGAAATGGTGTTAAATCCGTTGACGCATCTGCAACACCATCAGCAGTATTTTTTCCATGCTCAATTACTCAATCACAAGAACATTAGGATCAACGTTCAGAAGAATAAGTTTGTTGGGGTAACGCATCTTATTAATACGATCACCACGCAAGGAAAAACGGGAGTTGTACCAGAAAACACGCACGGCTGTGTGTTGCAGGGGAGCATGGACATGAAAACCCCAATACAAGTCCATGCGCACATGATTAAAAGTGGATTCAGAGCCGACGTTTTCTTTGAAACCAAACTCGTTACCATGTATACCAAGTGTGGAAGAATTGAGAATGCTCGCCAACTGTTTGACGAAATGCCTGAACGGGACGTTATCTCATGGACGGCAATGATTACAGGATATGCCTCCCTTGGACTCAATCAGGAAGCCTTGACACTATTCAACAAAATGCGAGGAGAGGCTAGTTGTAAGCCAAATCCCTTCACCTTCACGAGCGTTCTCCAGGCATGTGTTGGCCTCAGTTGCCTGGAACAGGGAAGGCGGGTTCATGCGCACGTTATGAAATTTGGGTTTAAGTTGGATGTGTTTGTGGCCAGTGCCCTTGTCGACATGTATGCAAAATGTGGGAGCACGGCTGATGCACGCCAAGTATTTGACGAAATGAGCCAGAAAAACATGGTTACTTGGACTGCTATGATTGTAGGATATGCACAGAATGGGCAAGGTGAAGAGGCTTTGGCACTATTCAACCAAATGCAACAAGCAGGCGTGCGTCCAAATCCTTTCAGCTTTTCTATTGCTCTCAGGGCGTGTGCTGGTGCGAAGGCACTGGGACAGGGGAGGCAAATCCATGCCCACATAATCAAAACTGGATTTGAGACTGATACTGTTTTGGGAAACGCCCTTATAGACATGTATGCCAGATGTGAAAGCATAGAGGATGCATTTGAAGCCTTTGACAGAATGCCAGATCTGGATGTTATCTCGTGGAATACAATAATTGCAGGGTGTGGCAAAGTTGGGTATGGTAAGGAAGCCCTCCTGTTCTTTAGAGAAATGCAGTCCAAAGGGGTGAAACCAGACCAGTATACGTTTGCAAGTATTCTAGCTACTTGTGCTAGCCTGGCACTCCTTGACAATGGCAAGCAAATCCATGCCCACATACTTAGAAAAGGATTTCAGTTAAATGTCTTTCTGATGAATGCTCTCATTGACGAGTATGCCAAATGTGGAAGCATAATATATTCACGTTATGTGTTTGACAGAATACCCCTTCGAGTTCTCATCTCATGGACCACCATGATTGCAGGATACGCTAGGCATGGATATGGTAAGGAGGCCATCAAAGTCTTCCAAGAAATGCAACTAGCAGGCATACAACCAGACTATATCACCTTTGTTGGTGTTCTATCTGCTTGCAGCCATGCAGGCCTTATAAACGAAGGGTGGTACTACTTCAATTCTATGAGTAGAGATTATGGCATTTCACCCAGATCAGAGCATTATGCTTGTATGGTTGACCTCTTGGGCCGTGCTGGACACCTGGATGAGGCACATGAGTTGATTAGTACAATGTCAAATGAACCAGATGCTTCTGTTTGGGGAGCCTTGCTCAGTGCTTGCAGAGTATGTGTTAATTTGGAGCTAGGGAAGCTAGCTGCGGAGCGGATTTTTGAATTAAAGCCACAAAACGCTGGAACATATGTATTGCTGTCAAACATTTATGCTGCATCTGGCAGGTGGGATGCTGCAGCAAAGATGAGAAGCTTGATGAAAAACAGGGGAATAAAAAAGGACCAAGGACGCAGCTGGATCGAGGTCAAGAACGTAGTGCATGAATTTCTTGTTGGAGATAAATTGCACCCACAGATCCGGGAGATCCATGAGACTTTGTGGGGGTTGGAAAGGGAGATGAAAAGAGCTGGGTATGTTCCTGACACAAACTTTGTGCTGCACGATATAGAGGAGGAACAGAAGGAGTATGATCTCGCCTTTCACAGTGAGAAGTTGGCCATTGCTTTTGGCCTTATTAGCACACCTTCTGGAACAACTATTAGAATTATGAAAAACCTTCGAATATGTGGAGACTGCCACACTGCCACCAAGTTCATCTCTAAGATTAAACTACGAGAAATTGTCATGAGGGATGCAAACCGTTTTCATCACTTCAAACATGGATCGTGTTCTTGTAATGACTATTGGTGAAGAGAAAGCGACATGATGCATTTTGATTTCTTTCTTCAGCCAAACACAGATCTCTATCATGATAATATTAAAGAAAAAAATCCGTGAACAGCAATTAGCACAATCTACAATGCTTTTTTTTAATTTACCAAAACTTCAGAAGTTTTTAATTTCAAAATTTCAGTTTCAGGAAGTGGATCTATGGATTCATGTGAATTTAATAAGGGACAATCACTGACAATTGGACAGACCAGAAATAAGGTTGCAAACCCATCACTATTATTAAATGAAAAGCTTGGAGGAATTTTTACAAAAAAATGCCGAGATGAAACTTGGTGTAAATATTCAGGAAAACATACCCAACAATGCTTGTGACAATTTGATCTTCTCGCCCAAAAACATCTCGATTCAAAAATTTGACTCCCTACTGGTATGACAAGGAACCACTGATCTGGCTACTTCGTTTTTCTCTACTGACAATGTGCTCCTTGCCAATTACGCTGAATTTACCCGCCCTTCAAACTGACAACGCAGCTAGACAATTGTGACTCGTCCTTTGATTTTGCTTCAGCGACTTGCGCGGCCTCAACCAATTCGACCCCCTTGACGAGCAAGAAACTCGACTCTTGGCCCCTTGACCTTCAACATATATTTGTTGGGGCGCAATGCCACTTCAATTAGACAATTAAAGATCAGTTCCCGATTCCTAGTAATGCAGTCTTGGACTCCGTGGGATCTGGCAATTGGAACTTCACTCTCAGTCCTAGCAAAACTCTGCCTCGATTAAGACACTCGGCTCCCGATCCTGGCGATACAAACTCGGTCCTGACTTGGCAATAAGAAACTCAACTCCTAGTTTGACAATAAAGGACTTGGCTCCCGGTCCCGACAAAACACCACCCCGATTAAGGAACTCGACTCCCGATCCTGGAAATACAAACTCAGACTCAACTTGGCAATAAGAAACTCGGCTCCTAGTTTGAAAATTCAGTCTGTAGCACCGGCTCAGCGCAGTTACTTGGTTGACTTATCATCCAGTAAACTAGAGGAACTGCTGGCTTGATATTCCCGATCTTCTAATAAATACTAGCGCTTCCCTCTGAGTTAAGAATTATTGTCAATTCGGCTGCTTGGAAAGATCCCGACTTGGCCCTGATTAGATAGGTATCCGGCTCTTAACAGATAATGAATTCGACACCTTAAACCACAAACCAGTGACTGTTATAAACGACTGCACCCCAGGAAATTTGGGGGGTCGGCCCTCCTTGTGGGTTAATTATTTTCAATCTGAAACCAACTCCCTTACATGCCTCGACCAGCAAATTGATCTTCCCCAAGGATATAAGCTCGGTCTTCAGTAATGCGTTGTTGTAGATAAAATTCACTCCTGGACACTGAACTTCTAGATGCTGATGTCCCTCTGCTCACTATGCCACCAATTTGCCTCGGTAAAATCAATATGCAAATACGAATAATCGACTAGGACGTGTTTTCCAACGCCGAAGCCAATGAATCTTCAGCGAGGGTATGTCTCTCAATATTGACGCTGGCACCGAAGCCAATCAATATTCAGCTAGGGTATGTCTCTCAATAGTGAGGCTGGTTACTATTAGGGTTTCCCCTTTACTTGGTAGCTCCTTCCAATTTCTCAATAATTTTCCCATGGTTTTCCTTCAATTTCCTTCCCCTTTTAATAATAATTTCACCAAAAGTGATTTTTTGCGTTATTTATTTAATTATTATCTATTTTATCATGGTGATTTTTTTTTCTCTCAATAGCCTATAGGATCTAGGATCTAGATAGGCTAAGATTCAATCTCTCTTTGCTTTTTTAGTCAAAAAGTGACAGTACAATCCCCCTTCCTAAATTTTGTTCATCCTCAATCAATTTGCATCCAATACCAGAATCCCAAACACGCTGGTTGAAAGCTTTCGCAACAATTTACTACATCATATCAAGGATTCCCAATTCAATAACATTGTTATATGTTATCATGCCATGAAGCAACCCTTGTAACCCAAATCCCATTGAAACTCCTTGAAAGGTTGAAATGCTTAGCTCTTCATGATGGCCCATCTGTTTCATGATTTTTTCATATTTTTGTTGCTAGACTCTTCTTAACTGCAAATCTCCTTTTTGTTTGATCTCACACCTCCATCCTGAGAATTCTTGATTTACTACTATAGGTGTCTCAACATGATTAGGTGATGTTTGACTCATAACACCTAGTCATGGCTTTTGCCCACTTTGCTTGCCATTTTTTTGAGTGTAGCAATATTTGGAGGGTCCCGAGTCATGCCTCTCAAAACTACCCTTTGACCTCCCTTGCTTTTGAATCCCATCTCCTTGGTATGGTAATTTTTCTATTGCTTCCTTGTGGTGATAAGCCATTGGACACCCAGTACTATGTTAGAATTGGCAACTTCACCATATAAAATTCATCAACCATAGTTTAGTTGTCCATCTTTAACTCTTCATTTGGGACTATCTGATTGCATGCCATGATGAAAATGTCACTCATCTCCACATTAAAGCCTCCAATGCCCTTTGTTGGGATGCCTCTTTTACTATTAATGTGGAGTCAACAAAATTGTGGGTTGACCCACCATCGACTAGGACAGTGACCCGATGCCCCTATATGGAACCTTTGACTTTAAAGGTGTTCTAGCTAGGGAATCTTGAAAGTGTGGTTATGGTGCTACCTACTGCTTCTATCATTGGTTGCTACTCATATCAACTAGAATGTTTGTCATTCTATATTGGTCTTTTTTCCTCTTCTCCCTCACTTTCAAAGAGCACCTCAATGTAGTGCACTTTCCCCTTTCCCTTGCATCTGTGCCCTAGCTCCCAAGGCTCCTTGCAACTATAACATAATATTTTTTGTTCATAACTCATCTCGAGTTCCACGGTCCAATCTACTTCTTTTGGTCTCCTCCTCTCGGGGAGGTAACTTATCTGTAGTCTGTTGAAGAGGTGGTGGTTTGGGAAATACTTTATTTTTAGGCGGTGCATCCTCCATATCCCTTGTCTTGGAAATGGCCTCGTGCAGTGTGTTTGGCTTAAAATCCTTGACCAAGCCACACAATGGTTCAACTAACCCCTCCGTGAACAACATCACCAACCATTCCTAAGATATATTTGTAACCATCGCGGCTAATCTCAAGAATTTTGAAATAAATATGTACAAACTCTCTATCTGTTACAATTGTGTAAGGTCCCTAAAATGTAGCTATGGGTTCTTATCAAACCTCTGGATTAATTTCTCTGTAAACTCTAAATAGGAGTTAATGTTGGAATGCACAAGTGCAGTTAACCCATGGTACCACCGCTTGTGTGCTTCACCTTTCGGATGTAGGGTGCCATTCTAGATTGCCTTTGATTCCCTCATGGGATTCAGCTGCAAGTATGTGTCAGGCTTCTTTAGTCAATCTCTAACTAAACCTCCAAA
Organism: Pinus taeda; assembly: GCA_000404065.3. Taxonomy (NCBI): domain Eukaryota; kingdom Viridiplantae; phylum Streptophyta; class Pinopsida; order Pinales; family Pinaceae; genus Pinus; species Pinus taeda. The sequence continues at coordinate 763 of APFE030043554.1, read as the reverse complement.
AGTGCCATTGAAAGTGGACATATTTATTTTCATGGCCTTCTTTTGGATATCATTATTCATCTACCTGCTTCTATGCTTTATGGCACAGTAATCTTGAAACAACACTTGGGCCTAAAATTCTGCTCCCATTGTCTGGTACTCTCTCAAGTATTCCAAAAAAAAATCACCCCTCTTTTGTTGGTTATTTGCTTGCTCTCCAAAAACTTAGGCAGGAGTGGTCTTGATGAAGTGTGTTTTACTGGTGGCGGTACCGAATTGACGAGGTTACTAGCTTTAGTGTGGTGATTATTGTCTCCTCCCAACACAATGTAGCTTTTGTGTGATCCCTCTGCTCCATTATTAGATTAGTTCTTGTAAAGGTTGGCCATAGATTGGGCAATTTCCTTCAAAGCTTGAGCCACCTCTTGTTGCCCTCCATTTATCATTTGGGCCATTTCATGCCGTCCTCTATCTAACTCCTGGGGTAACTCATGTTTCCTTTTGGCTAAATCGTGAAAGATTTTTTTTTTTAAGCTTTCCCATAACTGATTTTCACAATCCCCATCTAGTCTTTTTCTTCGTCTTGCTCCTTTTTCTTCCTCAAAGTTATGTTTCCCTGATCTTCTAGGAACATCAACGATTAACCCTATCAGTATTGCAGGAAGATCTCGCAGGAAGATCATTATCTCTGATACTAGTGTAATATGTTTATTTTTAATCTACCAGAACTTCAAGAGCTTTTAATTTCAAAATTTCAGTTTTAGGATATGGCTCTATGGATTTT